>SKCR01038744.1:0-78223 GCA_019454045.1 Zanthoxylum bungeanum | reverse complement strand
TTGAAGGTTGTTAGGACTTAATTTAACTATTGTTGGGCTTTTCCTATCAGCGTCAACTTTTAGGATTAATGAGATCTCAACATATTATGAGAGCGGATGATCAAGAGGTCATGTATTCACATCCCCTGTTTAAGTTAATTATATGGATCGTATGTGTTTAGATTCATGCTGGGTGTTTTTTAGTATTTAACAACAAAAGTTTGATTAACTCATGATGATTCCGTTAATTGGATATCTTGCTGTCTGTTTTTTTACTTTTGAAATCACTGTTTGCAAATCTTTGAGTCATTATTTGAATGCCTATTCAGATTTATATATACATATTGGCAGCTGCTTTTTTAGTTGGTATTTGTTGTCCAGCTTAATACTATAAAGCATTGTGTTAGAACTCTAGATACACTTGCATGGAAAGTGTTATCTTGCCTTTTTATATTTTGCGGATAGAATTTGATCGATGCATCCAAATTGATGCATCTCACTGGTTAATGAGGGCTTATGGAATATGGATTACTCTTATTTTATGGATTATTCTCCTCTTGAATGGTTCTTATGATATTGCACTTTGATGGACCAGGGCATTTGGATACTCTAGTGAGGATGTGCAAATGATTATTGAGAACATGGCTTCACAAGGGAAGGAGCCTACGTTTTGCATGGGAGATGATATTCCATTGGCAGTTTTGTCACAGAAGCCACATATGCTTTATGATTATTTTAAGCAACGATTTGCTCAGGTTTGCTCAAAATAATATTATTCCGGATGAATTCTATTGACTAGAACCTTTTAAATCAAAAGATTGTTAAGTGGTGCTCGGCTTTTTGCGTTTTGCAATTAGAATGTGTACCTTTTTTTTGTCACTTTTTTGTTTGATTTTACTTGCTGCTTAGTTTTGTCACCACATTTTAACTTTATGTGTCCGTATTTCCTTGTATAGCATTTTATTTGTCTTAACTCCCTCTTTTTCTTTCTGATTTTCCATCTTCTATACAGCTTCTTTCTATTGAAGTTGATATAGAGCTATAGATGGATTTTTGCAGCTCATGCTCGATCTAATGAGATTGTTTTCGGTGATAATTAATGTTATAAATTTTGAGCTTAGATGTGTAGTAGTACATACTGAATGTCAGGTACAATTAATTAATTATTATCTACCATGAGAGACCTTTTGCAAATTTTATGATTAACAATCTATTAGGAAATTTTGTTGTAGTTATATTAAATTAAGTTCTGCACTTCTTCAGTACACATTTTGATTTTATTTCTTTATTTCTGAACATACCTAGTCATTTATTTCAAATATCAGTGTCTGTGTATGTATAATAATACACATTTTTTCCCCTCTTTTCCCGCTTTGCTAATTGCTCTGCACCTTGTATGTGCAGGTTACCAACCCGGCTATTGACCCTCTGAGAGAAGGATTAGTTATGTCTCTTGAAGTTAATATTGGGAGACGATGCAACATCTTGGAGGTGGGACCTCAAAATGCTTCCCAGGTTTGTCATCATGTTCTTTCTGTCTTGCAGTCTACTGGTGTTTATTATGCCCTGCTGAATTTAACTAGCTGTGCTGTCTGAAATTTTATTCATTCGGATGATCTTGTTTTTTTATCATTTAAATCAGGTTATTCTGTCTAGTCCTGTGCTGAATGAAGGAGAACTGGAGTCATTGCTGAAGGATCCACTCTTGAAATCCCGAGTCTTACGTACATTTTTTGATATACGTAAAGGAGTTGAAGGTTCCTTGGAGAAGACACTATATAGACTATGTGAAGCTGCTGATGAAGCTGTTCGAAATGGTTCCCAACTGCTTGTTCTCTCTGACCGTTCTGATGAGCTGGTAAGTTTCTTTAGTTATATTTTTGTATTCACTTGGAACTTTTCTCTAGTTTTCAGTCTTCAACTATTTAGGACTCGCTGTGAGAATCTGCTTGTGTTTAATTATATTATTACTGATCACTATTATTTTGGACACAAACACAATTTTAACATACTGTTCTTATTCATTTTTATGTTGTTGCAATCTGCTGAACTGCATCTTTGATTGTGCTAGAGTAAATCTGTATGCCCATTTATGTTTCCTTGAAAAGTTTGGTGCAACTTTTGTCATATTCTCTCTTTGTGGAGCATGCTTAGGTTTATGTGTTGAGTTTGATGCTTCTATTATTGTCTCTTATTAATTTGGGTCTGCTAACCCTTGTTAGGAATGGGATTTTTTTCATGTCATTTTTTTATTTATTTTTCTCCCAGGAACCAACTCGACCTGCAATCCCTATACTTCTTGCTGTAGGAGCTGTACACCAGCATCTTATACAGAATGGTTTACGAATGTCAGCTTCCATAATAGCAGACACTGCTCAGTGCTTCAGCACACATCAGTTTGCCTGTTTGATAGGATATGGGGCAAGGTTATTTCTCCTTTATTTGAAACCTTATTAAATATTCTGAGTGGACTTCAGGTTCTCATTTTTGTCCTTCTATAATAGCATCTCAATTGTTTAAGACGACCAAAACGACATATCCTGGAACTTATCAAATATTGAAGCTATAAAGCTTCCCAAAAATGAACTATTTCCCTTCAAAATCAGCATTCTCATCCTCTACATCTTCAATGATTGTTCTATTTATTTCTTGCTCACTAACCCAATAGAACAGAATCACACAATATTCCCATCGAGCCAAAGTTTTATCAACTTCCCCAAAATTTAAAAAATCCTTGTAAATAAAGACACTCCATTGAAACCGTGCAAGAGATTATAGCTTCCTTAAAGTGCTTCAAACTGCAATTTTAAAGCAATTGAGCAAATAGAAAAATACTACTTTTTGATGGCTCTCTGTGTGTTAAGGGAAAAAAGTCATTCAACGAATGTCTAGCATGGAGCTTTATGCAGTCGAGAATCTCCATAGTTATATTGAATTTATAACTTGTTCAATTCTACTCTATCGAATGACCTTGAGAGGGTTTTATGTTGCTTATGTTTAGCATACTTCCAATTTTTTTTGAGTCACTTTGCTTTTGGTTAGAATGTTAGTTCTAATAATTTCAATTTTTTTGGGAGTGTGTTCCCTGAATTTGTACTGATCTTCATCCCTAAACTCGTCTTTCCAGTGCTGTATGTCCATACTTGGCATTGGAGACTTGCCGTCAATGGCGTCTGAGTAGTAAAACTGTGAATTTGATGCGGAATGGAAAAATGCCTACTGTGACTATCGAACAGGCTCAAATGAACTTTTGTAAGGTCAGTGCACCTCATATAGGATTGGTTTGTGAAGGTTTATCTTATTTTTTGTTTTTTCAGGATAGATGATATAACAATTGTAGTTTATTTATTTTCTGATTACAAGTGTCCTTACATTCTGATACTGTATATTTCTTGGTCTTCACCACTATTATTGTTACTTCTGAAAGCCACACAATATTACCATGAGCACTGAGCACTCCTCAAGAAGATTAGCTACAGGATTTTGTTATTTTAGTTTCAAGTATATCTATTTCAGAACCACTATACTATAAGATGTAAATGAGATGAAATGCAACACCTGAAATTCGTTTTGATGCGTGAAACAGTCTCAAACTCTTGTGAAGTGTCTATAATGAGGTCAACAGTCAACTGAGGGAGGGAGCTCTATTCAAGAGCAAGAAAGGCTTAGATTTATTAGGGTAGTGGGCCTCTAGTTCATTTTTTTTTTGTGAAATCTTTCCTGGTTCATATCAAACACACACATGGAATCTCTACACATTTAGAAGTTGAGAATTCATTTAATTTCAGATATTGTTTTAACCCGTTTTCACCTCAATTCCAGTCTGCCAGCTATTTATCATTGTTATGGTTGAATTTGTTTATAGCTGTGTATTCAATATGTTGAATAAAACAATAATAATTTTTGACGATTCCAGGCAGTTAAATCTGGGCTTCTCAAAATTCTTTCCAAGATGGGTATTTCGTTGCTTTCAAGGTAGAAGATCATGCCAAATATTGCTTCTTGTTATTATTTTATATATTTTCTTACATTGATCAGTTTACTTACTAGTCTTTGGTATTTAGTTACTGTGGTGCACAGATATTTGAGGTATATGGATTAGGGAAGGAGGTCGTCGATCTTGCATTTTCTGGGAGTGTGTCAAAGATTGGTGGATTAACTTTTGATGAGGTTAGAATGCATTAAAACTAGAGCTATTTTTTTCTTTGATGAAAGAAAATTGGTTATGCATGGTACAATCATTTCTTAATGCGACTATGTCTACAAGCTTTGACAATATGTTTAACTCGAGATCACTTGAAAAGTTTGTGTGTACTATGTATCTTAGCTTTCTTCATTCTGAGAATGTAAGTCTGTAAGTGGGGTTTTTATCCGGATTCAGTCAAAAACTATATTTGTAGCAAAGGATGAATTAAAAGTTTATTTTCTATTTGATAAAATTCATCTAAATTTCTGTAATTGTGATAGCTCTGTTTTGTTGCGTTGTGTTGTTGGTAGAGAACTACAGATTTTAAAACTGTTGTTCCGGTTGCTTTGCACGGAGAATTTGATAACCAGATTGAACACAGCTTACCTTGGAAAATTTTATTCCTACATTTTTGAAGTTTTTTGAGTCTTTCATCTTAACCATGATGTTGCCATTTTATTGTTGACTTCTTTATCCATTCACTGAAATTTTACTTTATGGCAGCTGGCAAGGGAGTCTTTGTCTTTCTGGGTGAAGGCTTTCTCTGGTGATACAGCGAAAAGATTAGAAAATTATGGATTTATACAGTTTAGATCTGGAGGTATAACTTCGTGTGAAAAATTATTTTTGATTAGCTGTAATGGTTGGCCTTCACAAATCACATAATTATTTCTGCATCCTCTTATGAATTAGCCTTTTTTTTCCAAAACCAAAACTTAGTAACAAGTTAAAATTCTAGGTAAATGTACAAGCAATAATCGAATTAATTTCTGGCTTTAGTTGTATATAATACAAATTAATTATATGGTAACCAAATCGTGAACTGTCCATTTGAAAATTTAAATATTTTTTGTAGTTAACATCATTTGATTGTACTTGTTTATTTAATACTTTGCCTTATCTCCAATTTATGAGGAGTTTTTAAAGGTTTTTTAATATATATATATATATTTTTTTGTATTTTTTATAATGTTTTTGAAGGCGAATATCATGGAAACAACCCAGAAATGTCAAAATTGCTCCATAAAGCTGTTCGTCAAAAGAGTGAAAGTGCCTTTTCAATTTATCAGCAGCATTTGGCTAACCGGCCTGTGAATGTGAGTGCTAATGTTGTGTTTTTAGTTTGGTTCAATCCGCTAACCAACTTTTTGCAATTATTTGAAATTTACACACTACTTATCTTTTAACTTGTATTTGTAGGTTCTCCGTGACCTTCTTGAGTTCAAAAGTGATCGTGCTCCAATTCCTGTTGGACGGGTTGAACCTGCTTCTGCTATTGTTCAAAGGTTTTGTACTGGTGGAATGTCACTTGGTGCAATTTCAAGAGAAACTCATGAAGCAATTGCCATTGCGATGAATAGACTAGGAGGAAAATCTAATTCAGGAGAAGGTGGTGAGGTAGTTTGTTCACTTTTTATGCGTAAAATTAATTCTGTTTTTTCGAGGCTTATATTTTGGTAACCATGAAACAATTTCTAAAAAGTTTTGCTAATTCTTCCTCTTTTGCTATCATCATCATCATTATCTTTTAATTTTTCAAAATTGTTTGAATCCAGGATCCTATACGTTGGAGCCCACTTACAGATGTTGTTGATGGGTACTCTCCAACGCTGCCACATCTTAAAGGTCTTCAAAATGGGGATACTGCTACTAGTGCTATTAAGCAGGTCATTGCACTTTTGCCTTGACAAGATTGTTTATAATTCCTTAAGACTGTATTTATTATTCTTTTTAGAGGCACTGATTATAGCTCCAAGGAAAAAACCTGTGTTTATCTTTTGTAAAACTTATAAGACGCAGAGATATTCTTAACTTAATGGAAGTCCATGATCAATGCTGATAGTGTTTTTTGGGAAGAAGTTTTTAGTTTTTCTTTGGGAAAAGAGGAAGATGATAGAGCTGTAAGTTTTTGCTCATGCACTTATTATACCCAATTCTTAATTTAAAAATCCTTTTCATCTTGTTCAGGTTGCTTCAGGTCGGTTTGGTGTAACTCCAACATTCTTGGCCAATGCGGATCAGTTGGAAATCAAAATTGCACAAGGTGCAAAGCCTGGGGAAGGTGGCCAGCTGCCTGGGAAAAAAGTTAGTGCATACATTGCAAGGTTGAGAAATTCTAAACCTGGTGTTCCACTTATATCTCCACCTCCGCATCACGACATTTATTCTATTGAGGATCTTGCCCAATTGATCTTTGACCTTCATCAGGTAGTCATCTGCTGCATCTTGAATCTCCTTAATTACTTGTATATATCCCCAGACACTGATAAGAATGATCTCTAACATCTGCAAAACAAAAGGTCAACCCTAAAGCTAAGGTGTCTGTAAAGCTTGTGGCTGAAGCTGGAATCGGAACAGTTGCTTCTGGGGTTGCAAAGGGTAATGCTGATATTGTACAGGTAACTCTGTCATTCTCCAAGCATTGAATTATCATCTTTCATATCTACAGGTGTATCTTCATGCTGTTTGGGAATAAAACCTTCCTTGCTTTATTCTTCTATATTTATAACGTCTAAGGAAATGACTTGGGCAAGGGAATATAGCAAAAATTCTTTGGATCAATATGGCACATAAATGTTACTACATCCTTGTATGCTTAGTGTTCCAGATGAACAATTTATTATGAAAAGTTGTCAGTTTTAGAAATGTGATTTGAACTGTCATCAATTGTAGTGATAATTTCCTACTCTGTTAACTGTGCTTGTCATGAAATTCTTTAGATCATCATGAATTCTTTATCTTTGTTATCACCAGAATCTGGTAACTGAAACCTAGGTTTTCTTTAACCAATGATTGAAAGGTTCATGGTCCGCATAGGACTCTGCATTATATCTTCAGGATAGGAACCAATGGAACATGTATTAATGTAGTTTTCCAGATAGCGTATAAATTATTTACTAAGCATCTATTCTCACCTGCAGATATCCGGACACGATGGTGGAACTGGAGCCAGCCCTATAAGTTCAATAAAGCATGCTGGTGGTCCTTGGGAACTTGGACTTACAGAAACGCATCAGGTGATTGTTTCATGCCTATGTATTGAGTTATGACAATTTATTCTTCTGTTTCTTTTGTAAGACACTCTAGGTGCAATTTGATTAATGGAAAAATATTTCTCAGACTCTCATTGAAAATGGACTGAGAGAAAGGGTAATTCTCAGAGTTGATGGTGGCTTCAAAAGTGGAACTGATGTCTTAATGGCTGCTGTAATGGGTGCTGATGAATATGGGTTTGGTTCTGTGGCAATGATTGCTACTGGATGTGTTATGGCTCGCATTTGCCATACAAACAATTGCCCAGTTGGTGTTGCCAGTCAGGTAAGAAGGAAACCCTATTGTTTATCATGTTCTCTTTTGCTCTTTACAACTGTGGTTTTAATCATTATTTTTCTCCCCTACAGAGAGAAGAATTACGTGCACGATTTCCCGGTGTGCCTGGTGATCTTGTCAACTTTTTCCTATATGTAGCAGAGGAGGTAATACATCTGCTTATTCTTTTATGGGACTTTTGTGTCCATTTTTGTGGTCCTCAGCTTTTCCTCTTAAAACTTTATATTCTGTTCACATCTCTTGATCTATTACCTTAATGATTCCACCTGAAATGGAAGTCATCTTTGGTATGCTTTTCAATGCCTTTCTCTACTATGTTGTTTAGGTTAGAGGCATGTTGGCACAACTGGGTTATGAGAAGTTGGACGATATAATTGGAAGAACAGATTTGTTCCAACCACGAGACATCTCACTTGTGAAAACTCAGCATCTTGATCTCAGTTATATTCTATCTGTATGTGTATAGTTCATTACTAATTTTCCTACCATGTGTTTGCTATTTTGGACATATCTATTACATTTGCTTGCAACATAATTTCTACATTTATTTTCAGAATGTTGGATTACCAAAATGGAGCAGTACAGATATAAGGAATCAGGATGTTCATTCAAATGGGCCTGTACTGGATGAGGTTCTACTTTCAGATCCTGAGGTAACGCATAATTGATATGTAGTGGTCACATGGCTGATGATTGTGAACATTGATTTAGTTTATCTAGTGGTGATTTTGGGTGGGTGGGTCTTCCTCCTCTTTAATGATGGAAGATAGAAAAGTAAAAAAAGAAGAAGTAAAGAATGGTATTATTTGTTTTTTTTTATGCAAATTTGTAAAATATTATTATTGATAGAGAAGTACAAAAAGAGCCTAAAAGATAGGTAAATGGCGACTTTTTGCATTCTGTTAGGGCCAATTGTTAAGAAAGTGAGATAAAAGATGATGCCAATGGTTATGGTACTAAAGTAGGATGGTCACAATGGTGTTAGAGTAGTTTAGTGCTTTTTTTTATTTCTTTTGTGATTATGAAGTCATGATTGCTTGACACTCTGTTTCCTGGCAATTTTTCTTATTTTTTTAATTGATTTATGACAAATATTATATGCAATAATAGTTGTACGGAATGCGAGAAAATTATATCAAGTGGTTAATAATATCCTTCTGATCATGAATACATAGCCCTTTTGTTGGGGTTGATCAGCTCTGACAGCGGATTTCCAAAACAATTGTAATATTGGCTTATATAATCATTACAATGTGTATTATAAATTCCAGCTCGCCCATTTCTTTGATGAGTACTGGCTAGCATCTTGGTTGATGCAGCATATGGGCTAATATAAATAGGTGTCGTCATAATTAATTTGGTGCTCTCTCTTTTCTCCAATACTAATTTGCTATCTGCATCATATTTAATGTTTGGAACATTCTTTCTTTGAAAGATTCTTTGACTGTGAGATATGACCAAGACTATAGGATAGGAATTGATTTAATCTGATTTGACGAAAAAAATCCATAACAGTTATTATGATGCAGGTACTCACTACCGAGCTGGTTAGACTGGATTGTTGTGTTATTTAAAATTCAAGTTGAAATTTTTCTATTTCTTTTATAACTGCATTCATATTTTATTCATGATTATAACTGTGCCAACAAGTTCTGTCATATAGAAGATTGCTATTGTATTTGTGCGGTAGCAAGGGTATGACCAACTTCTGCTGAAAACTAATGGACTCCACCCGGGGTCTTAAATAAACTAGAAATAGACCATGTAAAATTCATAAATTTTAATCCAAGCATTATCCTCTGTATGCCTTTTTCATTTTCATTTATAGCTTGCATAGTGTAGGATTACTGATGTTTAAAATTGAGTTTACCAAGTGTGTCAACTGTCAACCTAGAGGAGCTAAGCTTTTACCTATGAATTCATAAAAATTTCCCAACCAAAGTAAGGAAATAAATTATTCGCAAGTGTCACAGCTTCAAACATAAACTTCAAATCTTTGTAATTCGTTAGTATTTTTAAGATATCTGCCATGCACTGAACTGATGGAAACTCTTGATTTTATTGTATGATCATTCAGATATCTGATACAATTGAGAATGAGAAAGTGGTTCACAAAACCATTAAGATATTCAATGTGGACCGAGCAGTTTGTGGGCGTATAGCAGGTGTGATTGCAAAGAAATATGGTGACACTGGTTTTGCTGGGCAGCTAAACATAACGTAAGATGTGGCTTGGTCATGGTTTCTATCAACTAAGTGAAGGATGCATAATTGATACTTATTTAGTCAATTCAAGCTAAATGAATAATTCTTTTTCTCCACAGGTTTACTGGGAGTGCTGGGCAGTCATTTGCATGCTTTTTGACTCCTGGGATGAACATTCGCCTTATAGGAGAGGCTAATGATTACGTGGGGAAGGTATTCCCAAATTTTTATTTTCAAGTTGGTTAGGACGAGATCTTTTTTTTGAAAATAGGATAAGAGTTGGCATTTACATGATTCATATTAGTTTTTGGGGTTTTATAAGATTAGCTTATCAACTCCCTGAACAGTACTATATGAATTGGTACTGAATTTTATATAATTAATAGAAAGAAAATATTAAATCAAATATATAAGATTACAAAAGAGAATAAAAAAGGATCGCCAACTCAAGTTGATTATTTCATATTAAGATTAATTAGTGTCTGGACCTGTGGACTATGATGCTAATTTTATTGCTTGAACATAGATTGGTTTTTCCAATTTTTTCTTTGTGAAATCTGACATGAGCAATATGATGTTGCAAGGGAATGGCTGGAGGTGAGGTGGTAGTGACTCCTGTCGAGAGCACTGGGTTTTGCCCTGAGGATGCAACAATAGTGGGGAATACTTGCTTATATGGAGCGACAGGTGGTCAAATCTTTGTTAGAGGAAAAGCTGGAGAGAGGTTTGCTGTGAGAAACTCACTCGCTCAAGCAGTTGTTGAAGGCACTGGAGATCACTGTTGTGAGTACATGACTGGTGGTTGTGTTGTTGTACTTGGAAAGTGAGTGCTATCTCTTTACTTTTATCTATCATCAGTCTAATTGAAGGCAATCGATCTTGCAGCAACTGAAGTGTTTTTATTTTGACAGAGTGGGTAGAAATGTCGCTGCTGGAATGACTGGTGGTTTGGCCTATATTCTTGATGAGGATAATACTCTCATCCCCAAGGTTTGTGCCAATGCTTATGACCTCTTCTTTTACTATCTGCTCTCTTATATGCTAGAGCTTTTTCATATCTATAAGAAGCATATTTTCTTTTCTTTAAAACTTCTTGCTATTGAAATTGCTAACATTGCATACTGAACTCGTGCACAACTCATGCTCGTTTTATATTTCAGATATGCTACAGCCTTGAACAATTTAGCTCCCATCTTTACTTGGATTTTGTAGCCCATCTTTTAAATTACTTTAATTAGAACTAAATCTCCAAAGTTAGTTTTGAATTTTCCTTCCACATGATAATAACTGGTTTAAGTCCATAAGTTTACCCACTCTTCTATGAATTCATAAATCACTGCATCTAAATAACTAATTTGTAGTCGGTTGTTAATAACAGCTTTTGAAAACGTAAGATGACTAGAACAAAAATCATTATTTCATTCCTTTATTTTTGCTTGGATTACTCATCTGAGCAATATAATCATGCCGATGCTACATGAAAATTTGGCTTCTGGATTAATACACCTAAGCTTTCAATATCTGAACCTAGGACATCATCAAGCCTGAACTTTTCTTTTCTTAAAAAGATATTTCTCTTCTATTTTATTGTGTTGATCTTTCTATCTGAATACCTTTTTGACTGCTTGACTTTGAGAAGTGTGCTCGTTTGGAGTTTCTTCTTTCGTTATCAACCTTTTTCTTTTCAAGTTCTTTGAGCCATTTTTATTATTGTGGCAAGGATTAGTAGTGGAAGGCATATTGCCATTTTCTTAACTAATGTTGTCACTCTTGTTATTAATTTTTATTTTCTGTAAATTAACTTTTACGTTCTAAAATGTTGAGCAGGTCAATAAGGAGATAGTGAAGGTCCAGAAGGTGACTGCGCCTGTTGGACAGATGCAGTTGAAGAGCCTTATCGAAGCCCATGTCGTAAGTGTACTCATATGAATTGCATTGACATAATATTCAAATATCCATGCAGCAATAAATTTATTGAATTTTGCAAAACTCCAGTATTTTTCAAGACCACTTTTTTGGCAGTTCATTTCCGAATCCTTTATAGCACGCTTGCTGATCTTTGGCAATATTTTCCCCTGGCGTACACCCTTTTTTGTTTTCTTCCCTGATGGCAAACTACTATTAAGTTAATGAATTCAATACACGCAGTTTTATCTTTGTTTGATATTGTATGTTTGAAATAATATCGTTATTTTATGATACCTTTGTGGTGAAGGAAAAAACTGGCAGCAACAAAGGCTCAGCTATTCTCAAGGAGTGGGATACATATCTACCACTCTTCTGGCAGCTGGTTCCACCTAGCGAAGAAGACACCCCAGAGGCTTGTCCAGATTATGTAAGAACGGCTACTGGGGAGGTGATATTGCAGTCTGCTTAGGGCAACAATTCGACTGTAAATGGTCTCGAGGCCTGCATGCATATGAACCGAAAAGTTGCTATCCCACCTTGTACAGGTCAAATAGAGAATAGAAGGAGATCGGAAAATCCAGCATAAAAGGTCGTCTCCCAAGCCTATTTGTCAAATCATATTTGGCTTTGTTTTGAGGACACCTGATCTGTCGGTAAGAGCATTTTTACCTTCAGTATTACAGCAGTTGTATAGTGAATTGTAGTGGAGACTGTAAATGTAAGTTTAGGTTTTTTCCGATCTCTCGTTAAGGCTTGTATGGTCTGTAATAATTGTAAACCTTGGTAGCTTTCTAAGTTGCTGGTAATTGCTGTGTATTTATCCAATTTATTTGCTTATGCACCTTTCTTTGTATTGCCTGTTCCTTGTTTCGTAAGTTATTCAATCTTTTTGTCCGCAAGGACAATTGAAGGCTCTGTTATTTTAGAATAATAACTTCCGTGAATACTTTATTTTATTTTATTTTATTTTAATTATTTCTAAATACATATAATTATAAAGCATCCCCATATATATACTAAAATAAAATTTGGAAATATATTCCATAAATATTCGAGAGAAATATACCTATAGTCTATATTAGATATGATAGAGGAAGATAATTACCCATTATTATGGGAGTTCGAACTCTTATCCCTTGATGAGATAAAAGAAGATAAATGAGTTCTTACTGGGTGGCTTGAACTCATGCCATTTGCTGAGGATTGAATGCATACTCTAGTTGTGAAGATTATCATGAGCAATACTTTTTGGCTATAAACATATAAAGGAGAAAAATTTATGTGAGAGAGACGGTATAGTTGACATGGTATTAGGTAAGCTCATCCAATAAAAAATTGACATATATATATATATATATATAAAAATAAAAATAAAAATTAACCAATCATTATAAAGAGAGAAAATTACTAATAAATACATGACATTATTCATTGAATGGGTTTATTAGATGTCTCATATAAGTTTTTTTTTCCCTATAAAGATCAGCAAGCATTATTGTTTTATTTTTTTCCCCACCATAGATTCCAATAAAGATAATTACTAAATGGTTGAATATATTTGAACACATCAAATTGCCACGGTTAATAAAATTATCTTAATAATTGTGTTTTTACTAAATAAATCATTTAAATTCATAAATAAAATAAATATATTAATAAATGCTTAGATCGACTAATCTGGACACTAAAATAATGTTAGATATTTTAAACCAAACTACAATATGGTCAACTACTTATTTTTCAAATAAATAAATAAATGTGCGAAATTAATTTACCAATCGTGTGTTTGAAAAAAAATATTCACTCATTTCGTTCTTCTATTTTTATTCATACGAATACAGATTGTTTATATATATATATATTATATATATATATTGGCAGAAACTATGAACTTTTAAGGGGAAAAAACTAATATATCAAATTTTCAGATACATTTTCATTTCATTTAGTACTTTGAAAATTCGAATTTGTCCTAAAGTTCTAACCCTATGCGGAATAAATCACAATAAATTAAGACAAATCCTAATTATTATTACTATGAATTAATAAAATAATCAACCATCCTTAAATCTAACAATTATGAATAATCCAATTATAACTTGAAGCAGATAAACACTAGCAGGAAACAAAACCACTCAGGGTATGTAGGCTACCAGCCAAAATCCACTATAATGAGAAAGACTTATAGTGATGGTATAAAACCTATGATAGCAACTCCGCCGACTCGAATACCTCTAGACTGTAATAACTTGAAGACTTCTCGAGCCCGTACCAATCGGATCAACCCTGCGAACTCGCAACGCCAGAACTCTGACTACCAATCTTCCTCCTTGAGAACTCTGAAGGCTTAGGAGATTGTGTTAGAGTTGTGTTTCTTTGTAGATGGTCACTGAAAATTGAATCTCACAAAAAGAAAGAAGACAAGGTAATCAAAAGAGTTTTCGAGGTGAAAATCAAGAAGGTTGAAAGCAACGAAGATTTTAGGCTTTGAATAATGTGTTTTCAACCCTTATGAAAGTGGCTCAATGTTTGTTTATATAGGTAGGGCAAAAATAAGGGTTTCCTAGTGCTAATTTGACTTAAAAACGCGTCCAAAATAACCCAATTACGTACGATCGTTCGAATGCACCTCAAACGCAACTCAAACGTAAAGTTTCTACCTCCAGGAGTTCGAACGCAACTCGAACACACGTCGAAGATTGGTTTTGAGGTACAACTTAAAATACTTGTAACTTTCTCGTCCCTTAGCCAAATCATGCGTTCTTTATATGTATGCGATCATCTTCGAGTCTACTTTCCATTGACACTGACCTCATTTCAATTGAAGTTCTAATTCTTCTGGAATGTCTAAAAATATGAATGTCATTATGATATCTCTATCTGATGTTTTCCAAATACTTATCCAATTGCTCCGAGAACTTCAACACTCATTACAACTCAATTAGACTTGTTTTATTATGGATATTACCAATAAATATGAAACTAAGATACTTTTTATTCAAACATATGAACTGTGTTTGGAACGTTTTAGCCTGCCCAAATTTGAAACTCTCCTTAAAAAAAACTTAATATCAAAAGCCGCATAAAAGAAACACTTACTTTTGTAATTAAAAATCTCCCCAATACTGATTCTGACTCGGCTGCACTCGGACCTCCACCATGCCGTCTATTGAACACGTGACATGCTCCGATCGAGTTGTGTATCGCATAACTTCCCAATAGATCATCCATCGCTAAATCGTTCCAATTTCAACATGTTTAAGTACGGAATTCTAAAATAAAAATTCTCATGAAATGATAACATTTACTTTAGAATTTTGTAATTAGGTGTGATGAAATTAGAGCAATTCAATAATTTGTGACTTACTGAGAAGTTATGCAACTAGCGTTATAAAATTTTAATTTTATTTTCCTAATTTTATTATAATCTAATGATATTCACAATTAAAAATATACCGCAACTTCTTAAATTAGGTAATGGTTTTCCTAGATCCTAATGCTAGTACATTCATTTAAAAATAATAATTAAGATTAAATTATATGCCACACGTTATTATTATAATGAACTATATGAGGGTATTCATTCTATTTTTTAGACCTCCCACTTTATATAATTTCAAGATAAGGAAGTGGAATTGTATGCTTGCTTGCTTCTTCGTTTTAACTTTTGACTTTAAGGAACCTCTACAAGTCATTTTCATAAAATGCTTGGCACGAAACTACCACTGCCGTTTTAATGAGAATCTTTGTTTATAAGAAAAGACTTTGTATGTTTTGCTCAAAGAACTATGCATGTAGACAAGTCCGGTAGTCTTTATTATAGACGAGTTATAATGCTTTGTACAATATAATAGACGATATTTCCTTCCAGTATTTACCATGTAAGAAAGGTCTATTGAGGTGTCAATACGACTTTGTATGTAATGAAAAATACCGCACTAAAAAGTAATTAAAGGCGGTATTCCTAGTATAGTTTTATGTAATCCGGACTCCAGTTACGAAACTGCGACAGTATGCTTGATAACCTTAATTTTTTAAAAAGATTATTAATTATTAAGGGTTTCAAATTTTTTTAATATACTATTATATTACGATCAATAATTTCAAATATAAAATATGATATTGGGTCTCGAGAATACGTACCTCTAAGTCAAAAGTGTTATCAAATAAAATTTAACATGTAAATTTATCTAAATCATTCCAAAACAGAACACAACAATGGATATAAGGAAAACCTGGAAAATGTAGAAGATGATGATGAAACTGAAATCCAAGTTGAGTTGCATCTTTCCTTAAGAACTTATTAGCCCCGCCTCGGTGCTCCACAAATGGTTTTGTGGCTAACATTCTCCCATAATCACTTGAATGCTTACTCCTTTCACAAGAACTTGAATAAGGACAAATGGTGGAAACTTTCTTGACTTTAAATGACTCTCTTAGACCATGGAGACTTGTATATTTTCTATATCTAAAGTGAATCAAAGACCCTCCTTTATATAGACATGGAATGATGCATTTGAAAGCACTTTTTGGCTTAGGGTGTAACCCTCTTAAGAGTTATATACTTTCCTAAAGCTTAAGAATGTCTAGAGATGCATCATTCCAATGTAGATGACATATCCCTTCATCATTGTGTCTTTCCCATAAGACAATACTTAAGGGACATGCCTCTCTTATTCTATTACTATATATATTAGAGAATTTATAACAGTATCAAAACTGACATCTCTCAAAGCTCCTTGTTCATGCATTTCATTGAGTTCCAATATTGACTGCAACTGCCGCGCTAATTTATTAACTTTCTTATTTCCACACGTGAAAATTAAAATTCATTTATTTTTAAAGTTTCTTATGTTATTACGTGTAAAGAAGCAAAAGGAAGCATGGAATACAGTATAATTTGAAATAAAAAATAACTAGGATTTATCAAGATACTATTGGAATTAGAAACCAAAATGTGAAACCTCTAGGCTCTATCTCTGAAATTGAATCATCACTTGATGGGGATTTTTTTTTTTTTTTAAATCCTAACAACAATCTAATCATCTCCTAAGCGGGATTTAAACCTCATACTCCTTATTTTCAATACAAGAAATTTTACTAACTCACTTAATTAGCACCATCTTGATTGAGGCTTTTATATACTATGGGTGAGATATTTCGATAAATTTTTTTCACAAATCTAGACATCAAAGTCCAACCATTAATTTAAATCAATTAAATGGTAAATATTAATAGCATGTCTAGACATTGATAGTCCCCAAGGAACGTGACATGATGATGTATGGCTTATAATCTCACATTGAGTGGTGAAATAGTCTTGAGTGATGATATTTAACCCTCTCAATTTATCTCATAAGTTTCCATTTCTTAATTTTTCCATTAGAAATGTTAAAATAACATGGTGTATTCAATAAAATTTTTAATTGATTATGTTATATTTATTTTATAATCTATGCATTCTGGTAAATCTATGAATTGTTTTAATTCTATCTGGACTCTTATAGATTATTAAGAATTATTTTATCAATAATTTTTTTTTTTAATAATAAAAAATAAAATGAAAATTTAAATAAAATACGAACAATAGGATAAAAATTATTTTCAACAAATATTTTGGGACTACACCGTGTTGTAGTTCGGTATAGCTATGGAAGGTCCGCCACATAATAGCACCAAAGTAAAATAAAACAAAATTTTAGTAATAAAGAATTATATATATATATATTTTTATATCCATCTGTAAAAAAAATAAAAATAAATAAGAAAGCAAACCAGGTTGAATTAATCATATTTTAAATAATAACAGATAAAAAAAATGCTTTGAGGGTTATTTAACACCATTGATAAACCCAACTAATAAACTTTACAATATAATAAAATAATTCATTTTATAATTTCTTGAAAAGTAAATCGACGGTTATACAAAGTTGAAAAAACTTTAATAAAGATGCAAAAATTAGATATCTAGGGCACAACTTGAATCGTTCACGAATTTAAATGATATTTTAATAACCTAATTGTATACAATATGATTTAAATTTATCATTTTTTTTCGTACATCTCATAGTTCCTTCAATTGTTAATTAAATTAATTTTTTTTTTAGTTCTTTTACTCATTATGTGAAAGGATTGAACTATACTCCCAAATGAATTTGGAAAAATAAAGTTGGTTGTTAAGGGGGAAAAAATCAAATGTTTAAACAAAAAATTTGTATATAGAGCTTAAAAAAAATCATAACACGTTTGAAAAATAATGTTAATTTGTGATAGATGTGTTGGGGAATTAGTGTGTTATTAAACGAAACGAACATGCATCAACCATCAAAATCAGTATTCAACAATGCAAATAAATCTATACTAAAATATCAATCTTGAACCATAAATCATAAAATTTTAGATAATAAGAAAAATCTGATAAAAACGTTGAAGATGCAGAAATCCAAGCCGAAATATATCTTTGTCCTTAAGAACTTATTAGCCCCGCCTTGGTACTCTACGGATTTTGTGGCTAATGTTCTCACATGATTACTTGAATTCCTCTTGTTCAAGGGACACTCCTTAACAAGATCTCGAACATGGACAATAATTGGAACTCTCTATTGACTCTAAAACACAAAGATGTGACACAAGACTTTTCAAGATTCTGGATTTCTTAGAATGAACATGAAGGCTCCTATTAATAGGCATGGAACTGTGCCTTAAGGGCACTCTTTGGATTGAAGTGTAACTCTCCTAAGGGTTATACCCATTCCATGCACCATTTGGAGCCTAGGAATGTGTTATTATAATTTGGAGGACATCTCCCTACATGTTTATGCCCTTCACATATGGCATCACCCAAGAGAGATGACTCTCCTTTATCCAACCTTAATATTTAGAGAATTTACAACAAGATGAAAATATTTCATATTCAAAAGATTTTACCAACTCAATTAACTGTAACCCGTATTTTTGATTTATATTTTAATTTGTAGAATCATTAAATATATATAATAAATTGATGGAATTGAGCAAGTCATCAGTGCGTGATATATGTCTCTCTCATATATATATATAGATTATATTTACGGTTCCATAATTTTAATAAAATGAGGATTAAATTAATTGAAGTAGAAATTTGTAAAAGCAAAGAAAGTACGCAGGATGCATGATTACTGATTTGGAAAATTTCGAATGACTTTTTGAGTTTGCAATTTCAAATTTGATAAATATTGGTCATATCCAAAAGAGAGAGCGAGAGAGAGAAGTTTTTAGATGTACAGATTCCCTATTCTAAATAGAATTTGTCTCACATGGTGAAAAATAAAAAAGTAATTAAAAGCGATCAAAGCCGCCTTGATATACTTAGGGCCTAAGACGAGTATATTTTTATTATAAGATTATTGACCATAACATAATATTATAATTAAAAAATTAAAATCTTTAATTATTAAATTATTTAAAAATATAATAAGAAAATATGATAACGACGGACTCTGAAAGCGATGTACCAAAAGCACCCAAGATACTAGCTAAAATTTCAAGAAATGGACAGTAAAGCTTTTACATTTTCGAATTTTCACGGCCTTGATAGCCATCTATAAGTCTTAGGTTCATGAATCATGCACATTTAGATTAGATTAATGTTGGAGTGTGGGGGAAGAAATTTCGGAAATATCAGAAATAATTTTTAAAATTTTCACTCAACCAATTAGCTGTTTTTTATTTGAACAATAATTTTTTAGAGAATATGCGATTGAACTTAAAAGTTATTATCAGCCATTACTGGCCACAAAAGCCAAAGAGAAATAATGATAGATAAGTACATATTCAAGGGGATTCAATATGTATGTAATTTTATCTTTATTTTTTTTTATAAAAAGATTGTTTTCACGATTTAAACATGTTGATGGTGTTTTCAGGCACTATGTTATTTAAGCAGCACGACAGGGGTACAAAAGGTAATTCACTTCTCAGTCAAGATTATTAATGCCGACCTGACCACTAAAGAGTCAACAGTAAGGGGCCGGGAACTTTACGGTTAGTGACCGAGCACTTGAGTTCAAGATGACCGGGCAATTATCAAGTCGGCAGAAGCATTCTCAGCATAAAAGACTATCATGACCGACCTCATGAAGACCGACCAGACAGGCGAGATATGCTCAAGATGACGACACCCTATTCTTGCAGATAAGATAAACAAATTATCCTACTCTCACAAGGAAATGAAGTCAAAATCCAAGAAGGAATAAGAAAAATGAAAGCAACGTTGGATTAGAAATCCTTACAAGAGGAGAAGACTAAGTTCAACTAGGATTTCTTATGCAAATAGGAGTCTGATTTCTGTACTATTATAAATAGGAGGGCAGTGTATGTGTAAAGGGCATCAAAAAATAAGGGATCTGAATCTTCAAGCTCTGACTTGTAGAAAACAAAAAGAGACCCGAAAAGAGTGTTTAAGTAATAAAAGTATCATCTTGTTTGTGTCCGTGGACGTAGGTCGGATCCAAATCCACCGAACCACGTTAAATCTCATTGTTGATTGGTGTATTTATCTGTTTTTCTGCTAAGTTTGCCTTTGGTCCCCCATAACCAAACAAATTCACTATTGAAGGAAGATTTCCTCGGGAGTGATATTCCAATATTACCCTGAGACCAAAATCAGCCGTCAACAGTTGGCGCCGTCTGTGGGGATCTCAACAAAAAGCGGTTCGCGTAGTAAGACAATGGCAGAAGGCGGGAATCATCAATCTTCAGGGAGTCCAGCAACAGACTGGATGAAAAAGATGGAAGAAAACATGAAATCCATGATGGATCGATTGGAGAGAATGGAGGGAACGAACAACGAGAGACCAGACATCAGAACGAGTCGAAGAAAAAGTGAAAGAGCAGAAGGGAAAAAGGTGATAGACACAAGTGAAGACGATAGACTCGGGAGGAGGGGCCCCTATGGGATAAAATCCATAGTTGTAGAAAAAGATTCGCAAACAGAGGACACGTGGGAAGAAGAAGAAGAAGGAAGACTATCACCGGATCCCTCCTATGACAGTCTCTACGACTTCAGAAAAGAGGACATGGAGCATAGCGAAAGTGTGCGGGAAATTCCAAGGGATGAGGAACGCCGCACCCGGGGCAATAGACACACGAAAGGGCACAGGATACGACATGGCGGCGCAAGCAGCGAAATAAAATCTTGGTTAAAAAAGGAAATGACCAAGTGGGGAGTAGGCCTCAGGACCGATGCAGGGGATACTCGGGATAGTGAGGAGGAATATCCCCTCGCGGAAAAAATAAGGTCGGCAAAATTCCCAAAGCGATTCAGCATGCCGACCATGGCACCCTACAAAGGCCACTCTGACCCGAAATCACACATCGAAAGCTTTGTCTTGTTGATGGAAGTCCAGGGAGTAGTAGGAGATGCCATCTGCAAAGTGTTCCCCATAACTTTAGGTGGACCCGCCATCCTATGGTACAGAAGTCTGGCTCCGGGGAGCATCAGAGGCTTCACACAACTTAAGAAGTCGTTCATTCGACATTTTAAAGGGGCTTGCGTTCCCAAAAAGACGATTGGAGAATTAAGACTTATGAAGCAAGGAGATGACGAGCCCCTGAAAAATTTTATTGAAAGATACCACAACATGGTACTGGATGTCGGAGGATATGAGTCCCTAGAAGCCCTAGAAAGCTTAAAGGGAGCCCTAAAAGTCGGGAGGCTATGAACTCATCTGAGAATCCAGGACACGTCGGATTATGCCACCGCCCTAGAGGTAGCCCGGAAGTTTGTCTTGGTAGAAAGCGAAGAAAAGATCTCCCGAAGGGGGACGGCCATTCGGGAAAGAACAGCAAGAACAGAGGCTCCCCGACGACCGGACATGGAGTTCAAAAGATTCAATCCAAAACCCACAGAATTCAAACCGATACCTCGAAGAGAGCAGGAAGGAGGGGTCGCGACCCAGGTGAATCATGTAGTCCGAGAAGAAACATATATTCCCTTGAGCAAACCACCAGGGCGAATCATCATGGAAATACAGGAAAAAGGCCTCTTAATAGAACCCGACCTCAGGCGATTCCCCCCAGATAAAAGGAACCAGAAGTCTTACTGCGTACATCATAATCTGAGGGGGCACACAACGGACGAATGCAAGGATCTGCGGGAACAAATGGAAGACCTGGCGAGGAATGGATATTTAAATAAATACATTGACCATGGAGTTATGGCGACTAGGCAGAGGACACATAACACTGACCAGAGATTCTAATCGGTCAGGGAAAAACTATAACAAAACTCGGGAGTCAGACGTACTAGAAACGGAACAGGCCCCGGGATTACAAGGTTGTCGGTCGGTATCAAACAATGCTCACAAATGAGCCAAATATAAAGTTTTTTTCTCGAAATATCCCGCAGAAGAACTGTAAGGAGGACAATATGTCCCCAAATATGAATAAAACCTTTTTTATCCGCTTTCTTAAAACAAAGTTGAAAGCCATATACAAAAACGGGGGACATACTCGACGCCCACTACAAAAGACAGTTGGCACCAAGGCCGCTTCAACCATCGGCTCGAGGCTGGATTTGGCTCCGCCGAGGACACTTAGTTTTTCAGCTCGGGGTCGGGGTACGTCCCACCGAGTTAGCCCTTCGGACTAGGGACGAAACATTCCTCCAGGTCCAAGTGCCTTTCTCAGCTCGGGGTCGGGTTACGTCCCACCGAGTCAGCCCTTTGGACTGGGGACGTAACATTCCCCCAGGTCCAAGTGCCTTTCTCAGCTCGGGGTCGGGGTACGTCCCACCTAGTCAGCCCTTCGGACTGGGGACGTAACATTCCCCCAGGTCCAAGTGCCTTTTTCAGCTCGGGGTCGGGGTATGTCCCACCGAGTCAGCCCTTTGGACTGGAGACGTAACATTCCCCCAGGTCCAAGTGCCTTTCTCAGCTCGGGGTCGGGGTACGTCCCACCGAGTCAGCCCTTCGGACTGGGGACGTAACATTCCCCTAGGTCCAAGTGCCTTTTTCAGCTCGGGGTCGGGGTATGTCCCACCGAGTCAGCCCTTCGGACTGGGGACGTAACATTCCCCCAGGTCCAAGTGCCTTTTTCAGCTCGGGGTCGGGGTATGTCCCACCGAGTCAGCCCTTCGGACTGGGGACGTAACATTCCCCCAGGTCCAAGTGCCTTTTTCAGCTCGGGGTCGGGGTATGTCCCACCGAGTCAGCCCTTCGGACTGGGGACGTAACATTCCCCCAGGTCCAAGTGCCTTTTTCATCTCGGGGTCGGGGTACGTCCCACCGAGTCAGCCCTTCGGACTGGGGACGTAACATTCCCCCAGAACCAAGTATCTCTCTTGGCTCGGGGTCCTCAGGGACATACTCGATGCATAGGATCCGTGAGAAGCATAGCACGGGGAGGGATGATACCCCCGTGGTGATTGCTTACTCCAGTGTTACCGAACATAAAGAGAAATATGCCCTTAATGTGTCGAACACTCTTTGATCCTCACTTACCCGATGTAATGGATCCGTGGGAAAGCATAGCACGGGGGATGATGATGCCCCCGTGACGATTGCTAACTCCAGTGATGCCGGACCTAAAGAGGAATATACCCTTAGTATCCCGGACACTCTTTGATCCATTCATCATTTGGATCCAAGAGAGGCGCAGCACGTGGATGCGTTACGCCCCTGTAGCGTGTGCCTGCTCCAGCGTGGTAAGGAGGAGCCCTCGTACAATACACAGGCTCCACAGTGACCCGACGTATAGAGGATGTGCCCGTACCATTTAAACGCTCAACTGATCCAAATCCTGGTTCGCCGGGAAACTGACTTGAAAGATTCAGAATTGTGTTTTGGAGACCTCAGACATGACGCTGTTTTGAGGCATCCGTATTGTTGTTTATACTTGCGAAACGTTTTGTTTTGGGATAAGCGATAAGTCGCCCCCGCCTGTTAATTTTATTTTCCAGAGATTTGTTTTTGTTTTTTCACTGGTCTGGTAAGGGGACGCCCGTGCCAGATTCGGTAGGGTTTCAAAAGGTTGATTCACTTCCCTTCTGAATAAGTCCCACTTGATTAATCGGCTAAGGGCTGGATTCGTTCCGCCGATGCCACTTGATTAATCAGCTCGGGGCTGGATTCATTCCGCCGAGGCCACTTGGTTAATCGACTCAAGGCTGGATTCGTTCCGCTGAGGTCAGATATTTTCTTTCCGGCTCAGGTCTGCTCTTGTACCGCCGAGATCGATGTTTATTTCAGCTCGGGGTCGGGTTACGTCCCACCGAGTCGGCTCCTTCAGACTGGGGACGTAACATTCCCCCAAGTCCAAGTGTCTTTCTCAGCTCGGGGTCGGGGTACGTCCCACCGAGTCAGCCCTTCGGACTGGGGACGTAACATTCCCCCAGGTCCAAGTGCCTTTCTCAGCTCGGGGTCGGGGTACGTCCCGCCGAGTCAGCCCTTCGGACTGGAGACGTAACATTCCCCCAGGTCCAAGTGCCTATCTTTATTCGGGGTCGGGTTACGTCCCACCGAGTCTACCTCTTTGGACTGGGGACGTAACATTCCCCCAGGTCCAAGTGCCTTTCTCAGCTCGGGGACGAGGTACGTCCCACCGAGTCAGCCCTTCGGACTGGGGACGTAACATTCCCCCAGGTTCAAGTGCCTTTCTCAGCTCGGGGTCGGGGTACGTCCCACCGAGTCAGCCCTTCGGACTGTGGACGTAACATTCCCCCAGGTCCAAGTGCTTCTCTTCATTCGGGGTCGGGTTACGTCCCACCGAATCAGCCATTCGGACTGGAGACGTAACATTCCTCCAGGTCCAAGTGCCTCTCTTTATTCGGGGTCGGGTTACGTCCCACCGAGTCTACCTATTTGGACTGGGGACGTAACATTCCCCCAGGTCCAAGTGTCTTTCTCAGCTCGGGGTCGGGGTACGTCCCACCGAGTCAGCCCTTCGGACTGGGGACGTAACATTCCCCCAGGTTCAAGTGCCTTTCTCAGCTCGGGGTCGGGGTACGTCCCACCGAGTCAGCCCTTCGGACTGTGGACGTAACATACCCCCAGGTTCAAGTGCCTTTCTCAGCTCGGGGTCGGGGTACGTCCCACCGAGTCAGCCCTTCGGACTGTGGACGTAACATTCCCCCAGGTCCAAGTGCTTCTCTTCATTCGGGGTCGGGTTGCGTCCCACCGAGTCAGTCCTTCGGAATGGGGACGTAACATTCCCCCAGGTCCGAGCATCTCTCACAGCTCGAGACAGGATCGCATGCCACAGAGCACATCATCGTTAGCTCAGAGGCAAAATTTTCTCCTCATAATCGAGATTGGATCAGTCATGGGTCATGACCTCTAAATCTATGGTACAGATATTACAGATGATGAGTCATTTTTAGTTTGGACAACAAGAGGAACTTCATCTCCTGATGGGACGACCCAAGTAAGCAATTTGCTTTGAGGTGGAGAATCATTCTGAATAGGGTCAACATCTCCAATAACCGAGGATATGAAGATAGAAACAGAAGACTTAATTGATGGCGAATGCAATTTCTCTGTGATTTCTGGAGCGACCACCAGCAATGCGATCAGCACACCATCTTTATATAGTTCTCGGCACCAACTTGCATACTCGTTGGAACCGAGAACTAGGGGACAAATGTTGATGGTGTTTTCAGGCACTATGTTATTTAAGCAGCACGATAGGGGTACAAAAGGTAATTCACTTCTCAGTCAAGATTATTAATGCCGACCCGACCACTAAAGAGTCAACAGTAAGGGGCCGGGAACTTTACGGTTAGTGACCGAGCACTTGAGTTCAAGATGACCGGGCAATTATCAAGTCGGCAGAAGCATTCTCAGCATAAAAGACTATCATGACCGACCTCATGAAGACCGACTAGACAGGCGAGATATGCTCAAGATGACGACACCATATTCTTGCAGATAAGATAAACAAATTATCCTACTCTCACAAGGAAATGAAGTCAGAATCCAAGAAGGAATAAGAAAAATGAAAGCAACGTTGGATTAGAAATCCTTACAAGAGGAGAAGACTAAGTTCGACTAGGATTTCTTATGCAAATAGGAGTCTGATTCTGTACTATTATAAATAGGAGGGCAGAGTATGTGTAAAGGGCATCAAAAAATAAGGGATCTGAATCTTCAAGCTCTGACTTGTAGAAAACAAAAAGAGACCCGAAAAGAGTGTTTAAGTAATAAAAGTATCATCTTGTTTGTGTCCGTGGACGTAGGTCGGATCCAAATCCACCGAACCACGTTAAATCTCCTTGTTGATTGGTGTATTTATCTGTTTTTCTGCTAAGTTTGCCTTTGGTCCCCCATAACCAAACAAATTCACTATTGAAGGAGGATTTCCTCGGGAGTGATATTCCAATATTACCCTGAGACCAAAATTAGCCGTCAACAAAAATATGACATTCAAATTACAATATGAGAACCTTCGTGAGTTAGAGTATCGTTATATATATACTCGAGAGTTTCTTCAAACTTACAAGATAATGATGACATTTTTTTTCCATTGTCCCTTCTGTTAAAGAACAATCTTAGAATGCATTAAATATGTATTGTATATATTTTGAAACTTATCAAGCAGACAAATCGAAATTGAAACTTACAAAACAAAAAACAGAAACTTGAGACTTACAATGCAAGTAATTCAAAACAATAAACACACTGACTTGTATAGATTGAGGCAAGCTAGCATATAAGGCTATGTCTTATAGCAGAAATTCGCCCATACTCTTGTGCTTGTAGTTCGTTGGACGTCTTCCACCAGGATTCAACAATCTGCAAGTCGAAAATCTGCACTCAATATTTCGACTCTTGGCGAATCTACTAAATGTATGGTTTTCTCGTTTTCAAAGATCAATAAGAGTTTTATATATCTATATCAGTATTTGTATATATAGAACTCTGCAACTATGTTATATATATATATGGAAAGTTGGGAGACAGTTGATGATGAATTGGGTAAACATTTTTTTTTGCAGTTTTTAACAAAAGTAAAAAACGTTTTTCAGGCATGCACTTAATGAATCACAAGATCCAAAGACTCATCTTTTGATTAATTAAATTTATTAATCCTAATGCCAAGCCAACAACCCATTCACACACATCCAAACCCAAACCCAAGTCCAAGTTTTATTTTTCCAATTTGATATGAGTGTTTAATATACACTTATAAACTCTCTACTTTCCATTTCTTCCTCCAATACTCTTTATTCCCACTATTGGCTATACAAACTTCTTACAATACCCCATATTTGTATAGCAAATAGTGGTGATACTGTACATAGCATGATCCAGAGAAAACTTAAAAATAATATGCATAAGGAGATGTGTCTTTTGGACTTGAACCTTCCTTAGTAAGTGCTTATTGGATTTACCGGTGAGTCAGTGTGTATAAGAGACATTGAACTGTTCATCATATTTTGTAAATCAAGACAATAAATATCACACATATCGAATTTCAATACCTTTCTATTCATACAGTTGTGTTCATTTTGGTCATGAACAATCCTGGATTCATAGGAGCTTTAGAGAATTTAGCCATTTCATTCTCATAAATGCGACCCCACATTACTGCTATATAGGTGACACAATGATTATAAGTATCATGTAATATTAATTTTTCTTCTGTTAGTATCATTAAGAATGATCAGTCATTCATCCTTATCATCATAGGTATCATAAAATTTTTTTATCATAGGAATGAACAATTTGTTATGCTCTATTATGTGAAACTATAATAAAAAACTATGATAGCGGCTGATTCTGAAAGCGATGTACCAAAACACCCAAGATACTAGCTAGAATTTCAAGAAATGGACAGTAAAGCTTTTACATTTTCGAAATGTCACGGCCTTGATAGCCATCTGAGTCTTAGGTTCATGAACCATGCACATTTAGATTAGATTAATGTTGGAGTGTGGGGGAAGAAATTTCGGAAAAATCAGAAATAATTTTTAAAATTTTCACTCAAACAGTTAGCTGTTTTTTATTTGAACAGTAATTTTTTAGAGAGTATGCGATTGACCTTAAAAGTTATAATCAGCCATTACTGGCCTCGAAAGCCAAGTAGAAATAATGATAGATAAGTACATATTCGAGGGGATTAAATATATATGTAATTTTATCTTTATTTTTTTTACAAATAAACTGTTTTTACGATTTGAACATGTGATCTCCAAATTACAGTATGATAATCTTCGTGCGTTAGAGTATCGTTATATATATACCCGAGACTCCGAGAGATTCTTCAAACTTATAAGGTAGTGATTACAGTTTCTTTTCTATTGTCCCTTCCTGCAACAGAAGTGATAAATTCCCGGTACTTTCAGAGGAGGAACTTTGGATCCCTCCTCCCTGTAGACTTTCCAAAATCCTTGGAAGTAGATGTAGAAGCACCCTGAAAAATGAGGGCCGGATCTCCCTCTTCATGTCCTCATTCGCAGCCTTCAATACGAGTCGGGATTTATATTTGGACTTGCAAAAAAATTTACGTTTTTGATGCAAATCTTATCATTGTAGATTTTCTGGATCCGCAAAAAAATTCCAAAATTTTATTTATTTATTTTAAAATTATTTAATTTTAAACATCCAAACTAAAATAAATAACATCCATAATTAAATAATATCAATTCAACATCCAAAATAATATATACAATTTAAAATTCATCCAAAATAATATAAATATAATAAAATCATCAATAAAAATACATTTATTTATTTTTTATTATATTATTTCCGACACTTGAATCTGAATCTAGATCTAGATCTGTACGTATCTTTAAAACTTAAACCTGGATCTATACTTTTATTAATGTATATTTGGATTTTTTCGGATTCAGATCCTTCGAGTCCGGACCATATATGAATATTGTTTACATCCCTAGATAAAATTCATAATAAACTGTGAGTATGAACCTCTAGCTGCTCAATGTATTCTATCAACTTTGATAAGTGAGGATTGATAGAATTACCTACATTGAACCTGGCCTGAAATAGAGCTTTTGAAACCTGGTATATTCCCATAGTTTCTTGGTCACCAAAAAGGTCCCTAGAACCTACAGCAGAAAAACATTAGACCACTAAAGTTAGTACTGCTGATTTATCTCATAATCTCCTTAATCTTGGGTCAGTCAGTGATATTCTTGACTTGAAGTTCAACCGCCATTATATTTGTTTGAGGTTAGTGGTATTTTATGATTTAAAGACTGAACGTCATTATATTTGCTTGGGGTTAGTGATATTTTTAGAAGGCCAATTTCTATATCTCGGACTGAGGCTAAGAAAATCTTTAGAAGATGTGATCGTGACTGACCACATTCAGACGTTACATCAAAACTTAATGACATGATTACCAGAGACTTGTTTTAGAGACTACGACATGAGATTATCTGACTGAAGTCTGATGGCCTACATCAGAGCTTCACCCGAGGAAAGACAGAAAAAGATACATACATGCATGCATCTCGACCAGACAATTAAAGAGCTACACTAAGAATATCGCACCCGATGGAAGTATTTAGATTCCAACCGAGGAGAGAGATAGATAGAGACACTCAAGAAATTATTTTTTTCAAGAAATTTTATTTGTTTTTGTAGGAAAATTCTCTAATATATAGTAAAAATATAGGAGAGACATGTTCTTTAAGAAGTGTCTTATGGGAAAGACACAAAAATGAATGGACATATCCTTTAAAGTGAATGTATGCATTTCTAGGCTTTAAAAGGCATTAGGAAGAACCCTTATGAGGGTTAACCAAATGGTGACCACAAAGACACACATCCATGCTTATAAAAATGGGTCTTGGGTTCATTTTCTAAGCTTCCAAAAATTTCATAAATCATTCATTGTTAAGAGAGTCAATTCTAGAGAGAATTTCCACCATTATTCCAAGTTCAAGCTCTTGAAGAAAGGAGTGCCCATTCTACAAGAAGTAACTAAGTAATTCTGGGAGAACGTTAGCCACAAGACATCCATAGATCACTGAGGTGGAGCTAATAAGTTCTTAAGGACAAAGACATCTCGACTTGGTTTAAGATAATTATTCTCTTTAACACATTTTCAGGTTTTTCTTGTTGCTAAGTTTCCATGTGTTGTTAACTCTGAATTTTGCATGTTTTAATGGTATTCTTCCTGAAAAATGCATTATGTGCATGAAAATTACGTAGGGGCATTCGAACGCCCGAAGAACGCATATGGAAAAATCTTATATTTCGTAATTCCATTCGAACGCGTATTAAAACACCACTCGAAGAATGCCAGTCCACTGGAAAGGTTTTTTCGAACGCGTATTCAAACGCTACTCGAACGCAAGTCCTCTGGAAAAGTTCATTCGAACGCGTCTTCAAACGCTACTCGAATATGAACTCTCTGGAAAGTTTCGTTCGAACGGCTGAACGAACGTGACACTAACGTAAATCAATTTTGGAATTTTTTAGATTTAAAATAATAACATAGACTTAGATCAATCTATTAATTTCATACAACTTATATTATCTTGATAATTATCATATGATATACATGTTTTAGCTATATTATATAATATATGTAGTAATATTAACTTAGTAAAATCATATACTGAATTCTGTAAACTTGGTAGTATAGGTTTAAGTTAATATTAGGTATTCAATTATGACAAGCATACACCTAGTCTATAAAGTGATAAAGTTGAAAATTATTTGTTGATTGTTTGTTACATACTTGGTTGAGAGTTAAAAGTGTAGTAATACACAAGTAATTTCATCCAAGCTTGATTGAATTCATATATACACACACACACATATATATATTATAATATTATTGTACTGGTGAATTGAAGTGTAATACTAAGCTTAAACGTCTAAGATATTCTATTGAGAAAGTGATTAAGGAAATTCTGTCAACAAGGCGATAAGAGCCTAAATGGACAAGGATTTAAGTGGTTACAACAGACCCTCATCGTCCTCTGGGAATTTTCTTTATTCACATATCATAAGAAACCTTTGTCATTATGGGTACCGGATTTCACCTGAGGTCCACAATCAAGAATTCATAGGATGAGGGCGCTAGCGATCTTGCAAAACAAAGATAGTGATCGTAAGTTTCCTACCTACAGGTGTGGTGGATGTCGTAGGCACTCCAAAGCCCAAGTAAGTGGTGGTAACGAGTTGAATAGCATTGGAAGAACAAAGTTAGAGTTTACCTTGACCTCCGTTGACTGCCGTGAGGGCAATGGGTTGGTGTTTCGGGGATGAAATGCTTTGAGAGCCTAAACGGGAGAGCTCCAGCTCCAAAAAAAAATAACTTGTCACTCTGATGTGGATTACCTCTTCCTTTTATATGCTCTTGAGAGGTGTGCTTATTTAATATATTAATTGATTGTCTGTTGGATGCTGAAAACAACAAATTCATGAGAGAGGGGAATTATGAGTTCAAGTTTTTTGGATTAGTAACTGATAATTTAGGAGGCCATTTTGGTCTGATATTTTCTTGGGTATGGGCTTGTGAGATCACTTGGACCAATATTAACTTACAAATGGGTCTTCTTAGAGGGTTTTGGGTTATTTAGACTGATGGGTGGTTGGTAATTGGTGTTAGGCCTTTGGGTTTTCAATGTTGTTGGTCCGAAAGTGAAATGATGATTTTACCCATGGGTCAAAATTTGACCCGTATAGTTTATCCCATACTCTCTAAGTCAAGGATTTATTGTCTTGGAGAATACTTGACGTGCTTGTTTGTCTGAAATAGGACCATAGTATGTAGGCGTTCCTGAGCGCTGATGTTGCTTGTCGTCGAGACCGAAGTGAAAGCCAGGTCGTGTACCTGACTCTACGTGAGCCATAGGGAATATTCCCAGTCGACTGAACCAGTTGAAGGTCAAAATTATCTTCATACTGCTAGTCAAAGGACTATGGGAGCCTTTAATATTGTATGGACCAGATAAATGCCAAGTCCTGAACTTGACTCTACACGAGCCATGGGGAATTTTCCCAGTCGACTGAACTTGTCGAAGGCCAGGATAATCTCCATACTACTGGTCAAGGAACAATTGGAGTCTTTATTATCATCTGGACTAGATAGAGGCCAGGTCTTGAACATGACTATACACGAGCCATGAGGAATGTTCACAGTCGACGGAACCCGTCGAAAGCCATGATAATCTCTATACTACTGGTCAAGGGACCATTGAATTCTTTATTATTGTCTGAACCAGATGAAGGCCAGGTCTTGAACATGACTCTACGTGAGCCATGGGGAATGTTCCCTGTCGCCTGAACCTGTTGGAGGCCAGGATAATCTCCATACAACTGGTCAATGGACCATTGGAGTCTTCATTATCGTCTGGACCAGATGAATGTCGGGTCTTGAACTTGACTCTACAAGAGCCATGGGGAATGTTCCCAATCGACTGAACCTGTTGAAGGTCAGGATAATCTCTATACTATCGTGTTATACCGTCGTGTCGAATGGAGGCATCATTTATATCTATTGGTGCTATCGGCATTAATAGTGATCAATGGGGGAAATCTCCAAACTTTTCGTATGAGAATTGAATGTACAAGATGCTCTATCATTCAATACGTGTCGAGTCGGGCCAATAATATGATACTATACATGCTCGTTAAACTAAGTTTGAATGGAACAAAAGATAGACTTCATTCAACCATTGACACACTGTGTCAAGAGAATTTTTCATTCGTGAATGATCAGTTATTTTTGTACACGTCATGTCGTATGAGAATTTTGCTTCATGCCAAGACTTTGTATGTGTAGAATGTCACATTTGTCTCCTTCACACATGTCGTGTCGAGTGGAATCATTACTCAATACCAAACCATCGTATACATGTAGTGTCAATTGAGATCCTTAACAAGTTCCAAGCCTTACACGTGTCGAGTGGAACACTTGCCTTACGTTGAGTCTTCGTTTGTGTGGTGTCGACTGGAACGTCTTTCTAATGCTGAGTCTTCATACATGCAGTGTCAATTGACTCTACCACTTACCAAGCCTTCATCCGTGTCGTTTAGCGGCTCTGTTGAGTGAGCAAATTGGATTAACATACGAATGCTCTTAGTCTTTATCGTGTCGAATGGGATTGATTTTAGTCAAAAAATACTCTTCCATCATCATGTCGAATAGAGCCACGGCCTGTGCCGCATATATACGATAATCTGTTGGTACTTAACACACCAATACCTTATCGTGTTGACTGGGACAGCTGGAAGTCCTAGAACACGATTCATTGCTTCATCGTAAGGGATGAGTGATATTTAAAGGGGTTACACATGATTGACGTGTCTTGTTTCCTTAGTTTAAAAAAATAATGTCCATCAGATGTCTTTAAAACATGACTCATCTTAGTTGACCCTGATGAAAATCTCTCTTAGTCGGTCGGACGTAAAATGGGCCTATGAATGTTTTGGGCCCAACTTCATTTATTCAAACCTAGTGGGAGTTACGAGAAATTTTTAGGCGGGAAATCGAGGCGCCAAAATGGGAGGTATAAGAGAGCCTTGGGGGCTCACTTTCTTCATTCACAAAAATTCTCTTGGTTTTGAAAATTTGGAAGAGCTCTCCTAACATTCAAGGTACTCCTCATACCCATCTCATTGTTCTTCAACATCTTTATATGTTCGTAGCATAGATTCAAGTTTGTTTTGTTGAAAAATACGTGATTTGAACTTTAAGATTGTAATGAGTTTACTGGTTTTGTGTTTGAGGATTAAGGTAGTTTGATCTTTGGGGAGTAAAAAATTAGGGGGTTTATTATTTGTATTGTTGTTGTGTGGAGGATGTCGAATGGGGATTCACATGATAGTCTTGATGCACAAATGTATTTCGGGTCGCCTATGAGAACATCTTCGCGTGGGTCGAGTGAGGATAATGCACTTTATGATTGGTCGCATAAGGGCCCTAGTGAGGTTGGAACCATAACAATAGCTGAACCGCCCCAAGGAATCCCTATCGAGGCGATGCCACTTAGGACAATGCCATCTAGTGAAAAGTAGAGTGGGATCCCAAGCGCAAGTGAGCCTACGAATATTCTAACCAAAAACCTGGCTAGTCGAGTGACAGAAAGGTCAATGAGGGAGATGAAGTTGAAATATAGGTTTCCTAAATCTATTGAAGTTAGGTTAGCCACTTCGAACGAGAGGATAGATTACAAAATTCTCGGGTGGATTAGGTTTTATGAATGACCATTTACTGATGGGTTCAGGTTCCTGATACCTACGTTAGTATGGGAAGTGTTGGATCTGTTGGGAAATTCTACGGTCCCGAGGATCGATTCAAGCAAAGAAACATAGTGCGAATACAACGAAGAAGTTGCGGAATACTTACATCGAGCGGTTGAGCGATGTGACGAAGAACACAAAATCCTTTTCTGCCCTCCTTGAGCTCTCGGCAGTGACTGGTTTGGAGTCCTCAATTTGAGGCCATGAATCAACCTCCAAGCTCCAAGCTTTCGTGATGTGATTCCAAGCTCACGTGTGCGGTCCCCTATCACCTTCGCAAGACCCCGAATGTGTGCTAGCACTCTTGCTTTTTGCCACAAAAATTATCAATTGCTTCTCCTTAACTCACGGCAGTGGGCAGTGAAAAGAAGAAGAAAAATTCAGCCCCTTGGGCATGAATGGGAGAGAAGAAGAAGTGAGAGAGTGTGTTGTTTTTGGTTGGTTGTAAAATTGTGTATCTAATACACTTTATGATTTTAAAAAATCGATTAATTCATTTACCAAAATTTGCTTTCAAAAGTCAAACCATTAAAGCTTTGGCAACCACTTCCATCAATCAATCAATCAATCAAATTATCACATCACTCAAAGTGACATGTGATTTGACGCTTGATTTGACTAATGATTTGACGCTTGATGTGACTTGCGGGCCGCACTTGAATTCGAAATGCGAGTGCGCTCGCAAACACTATCGGGCTCGGGTTCGCTAATTCCAAATTAACGAATTTTCCGTTGCGACGCAATTAAATAATTATGCATAGTAAAATCACTATTCACGTCGCTAACGAATTAATTCTAAATTAACTCGTTCGCCCGAATTAAATTCTAAATTTAATTCCGCATCGAAATCCAATTTCGTATAATATATCAAATATATTATTTTATCGATTAATTCCAAATTAATCGTTCTCTCTCTTTAAATGATATTTTATCCCAGATAAAATATCTCCGTTATTAATCCCAGATTAATTTTCTCTCTTATCTAATTAATCCCAGATTAATAAAGTGCGAGTCATACGTCATCGGTGAATCTTCGAGAAGCGACCCATGAAATCCCCGGATATGTTGGCAGTAAATTCGGTCGTCGGACTATCCGAACACGTAAGTACCTAGTACTACGTTTTTACCGATTTACAACACAAGGTTGGCTTCTAGCAAAGCGACATGCCTACCCAATTTTCCAGAAATATCCTTACAGGAATATATGATCTATATCAGGCGTAGTATACGTAGTATTGCGTATTTCGATCCAGTATCAGATGTCACGTGCTAGGCCTGGGGCTGGAATTGTGTCTGCCCCGTACGAAGCACATATCGGATCTCTGGTAACTAGTCTCTATAATCGGATAAACATGACCTAGTCATTTTATCCCGATGACTGCAGTACATAAGAGAACCATTTCCGTATCCTACGTGACCATCATCTCCACTATGACTGGAGTGATACTTCCATCTTGACATCACACCCAACACACTACGATTCTCAATATACCCAGCAGAGGCGTACACAGAACCTGTTAAAGCCCTGGACGACCTAAAACCAAAGTATATTGATTGTCGCAAGTATTAGTGGTGCAAGTCTCAGGTTAAGACCAAATACACCTACCCTGATTCGGACTTCCATAGACACATAGTCATACTACCAATGGAATTCCGAGGGGTCTATCCAGAGCGAAGATGTTTTCCGTACCATCGGTAAAACACAACCTCCTATTACACTTGAATGAGTATCATATACCCAAATATATGAGAACTATGCCGTTATGCCCTCACAACGCGCACAAGTGTAATACTAGTCTTTTACGCATTATCGATGTCCATTCTTGATAATACTCTGACTAGGGATATTTAATGATTAAACCTTCATGGATTGATATTGTCTCATATCATCTCAATCCAGGAACTAATCATAATGACCTCCTATCATTTATACATCTTGGTGATCTAATCACAAATGATATGAGTGCAATTTCCTTTGTCACATAGTTAATTTGTACAATAACACCACGATCTGTACAAATAGTGACGCTATGGGTCATAATTGTCCAACAATCTCCCACTTGGCCTATAGCCAATCACTCGAGTGTCTTACACCCGAACTATGTACGGTTCGCTCAAATTACTGAGAAAAGACTTTCGTCAGCGGATTTACATGATTATCATCTGATGCGATTTATTCGATCATCACATCGCCATGATGTATGATCCGAACTAATCAGATAAATAGTCGAAGTATATATCTGGATCGTTGATGAGACCATTAATTCCTTAGCCTGCGCTGAAGCCTAGCTCAGCTGCTAACAGAACTATATCTAATCTAATTAGATTTATTATCGACCCAAATGGCTTCTATTACTGCCTCAGCTGCAGCAATAATCCACTTTTGTTGTTTATGCGGTAACAGTATCTTGCTTGGAAGATTTCCAGCTCACTGTTCCGTTATTCATACTGTATAGTACCATTTTACGACTTATAGTCGTTATTATCGGTTAGGAAACTTGCAACGGTGATCCCAGTCACTTCAAGTTCTCATTCTCCATAGTATAAGACAACATCCTTAGATCTCTAAGATACTAAAGGATGTTCTTAACATCAATCCAATGACTATCACTTGGATTGGCCTGATTGTGACTCCATATGCTCAAAGCGTATGAGACACCAGGTCGCGTATATTTTTCAATGTACGAGTTCTCGGAGAGTATCAACAACTTTAAATCTATCCCATTAGATTTTTATTCCTAGAATAAAGGTTATTTCTCCCAAGAATTCGACGGAGAATTTTCTCGAAAGCTAAGCTTTCATCTATTGTATTATGGGAATATCATTTCCAAGAAATGACATGTCATTATTACTTAGGACTTTCACTGTCAGTGCGCTCCCACTAACCTCCTTATATACACAAGAATCATTTTTGTTTTGAATTAAATCATATACCATTATGATTACATCAAAACGATAATTCTAAGAACGCTATGCTTGCTTCAATCCATATGTGGATCGAATAACCTACAAACCTTGTTTGCTAGTTTTGGTACGACAAAACAGTCAGGATGTTGTAAACATCCTCCAAAGGGTTTCCGTTAAGGAAAGCGGTTTTGGCATTCAGCTGCCACATTTCATAAATGAAATATGCAGCATTAGCAAGCATTATCCAAATGGATTTACCGTGGCAACAGTAAAAGATTTCGTTGTAATCAACACAATGTTTATAACGATACCTTTTCGCTACAAGCCTAACTTAGTACGTTGGTATATTGCCTTCATGTATGTCTTCCTTGAAGATTTAATAATACCAATAGGCACATTGCCTTGTGGTACATCAACTAGTATCAAACTAGGTTGATATACATGGAATCCATTTTGGATATTATGGCGCTTTGCCATAATAGGGAGTCGATACCTTGTATCACTTCCTCATACGTAGTCAGTTCGTCTTCCTCAATAATATTAACATCATTATGAGGTGAGATCAGAAACCCATACCCCAGGTTGTTTTCTGACTCTCTCCGACTTACGTGGTTCTTGTGTATTCGAAGATTATTGGTATAGTTACATCCTTGATGAACTATTCGTGTTCCATTAGGAATCGGTGCCAGGAATAGTATTACTACGATTTTCATGGAGTTTTACTATCCTCTCACTTACCACTGCATATAGGTATTCCTCTTAGGAAAACCGCATGGCGAGCAACAATTACATTGTTCTCTAGTGAGTTGTATAAGTACTATACTTTGGTTTCCCTAGGATAACCCACAACTTGGCACTTATCCGATTTGGGTTTTAGTTTGGTATCATCCAAACATATGCCCATCATTCCCAAATCTTCAGGAATGAGAAAACCTGGTTTCTTTCCTGTTCATATCTAATATGAAGTCTGTCAAATAGATTTTTATGGAACCTTATTCTAAATAAATTATGCAATGTTTATGCGTATCCGTTGAAGGAAATGGTAGCTCAGAGCGACTCATGATTAACCTTATCATGTCCAACAAAACTCGGTTTATTCGTTCGGACACAGCGTCAAACTGACGTGTTCCGAGAGGAGTCCTCATTGAAAGAATACTATACTCTTCCAAGTATTTTAGAAACTTATTGCTTAAGTATTTTTCATCATGATCTAACCGTGATGATTTTATACTTTAGCCGATCTGTCTATCTATTTCGTGTCGAAACTGTAAAACTTTCCGATTTATGTTTCAGAAGAAACACATAACCATAATGCGATGCCACATCTGTACAGGTCACGAAATATTCATATCCACATCTAGCCTAGCTAGATATGGGCCCACCTACGTCACTATGAACAAGGGCTAACAGATCGGTGGCACTTGTACTTTTACCAAGTAAAGAGTGTTTTAGGCACTTTGCCTAATAAACTAGATTCGTAGACTTTATTTGAATAGAATCAAATTTATCCTAGTACCCACTCTTCAAAAGTGTAGATATACGAGTCTTATTAATTGTGTCCCAGACAACAATGCCACTTTTAAGTTTCTTCTGATCAAATCAGTTTGAGCTATTAGTTTGTCATGTCATATGTCTGAGATTTATTTATATTCAAAATATAAATTCTGTTATTCACATCTAATGTGTTTATCTCAATATCATTTTTATATAATAAAACACTTTAGTGTTCTAGAATATAAAGGTATACCCGCAACGGGTTAAACCCTGATATAGATATAATGTATCTAGTCAAACTAGTTACATTGTAACAGTTTCCTAATTTAAGTACACACCCGAGGGTAGTTCCTAAAGTTAGGTTTCTACGGTTAAAACAGCGACTTTCGTCTCGTTTCAATTCGCAGATTAATCTCATCTGAAGTCATTATCCTGCTCTCAGCAGATTCTGCACATCAGTGCATATTTATGTTCCACACTCAGTATCTAAAATCCAATTTTAATACTCGTAGTGAACATGTTTATGACAAACATATTTGAAGTCAGAGCCTTGCCCGTCTTCAATTCATTCATGTCTGCCTTGTCCAAACGGCAGTCACGTTTCCACGATTCCTTTTGACACAATTTAGGCAGACATTTTGGGATATGTCATTTATCTTCCCAGAAGATTATAATGACTTTGCCTTTGCCCTTTTCCACACTCCAGAAGCCTTTGGCCAAGCCTTGGCCCTCCGGAATGTCAAAGTAAGGTGCGCCTTGCGCTTTTCGCCTTATTGCAAACTTTGGCTTTGTCTCCTTGAGAATAGCCATTAATTCTCCAAGAGTATACTATTGCAATTTAGTACTTCAAAGATCTAAAAATAGATCTATGAAGATCCTTCAATTTCATTATCATACTTTAAGGATCTAATCCTTAGTTCTGATTAAGAAATTAAGGAGTCTATTTGGCAAGCTTAATTGATTAAGCACTAAAGTTGTCATCACATGAATATTCCAAATATCATGTTCTACTATTTGCTTAACTCCGGGCTTAGGCCTAATATGTTATTTTATCAAATAAAGTAACTTATTAGTTTCCAGGACCATCCTGAAATTTATTCCCAATTTGAAAATTAAAGTCGTTTAAAACATTTTTCACCCAGGATTATGTTTTAAACACTAATATTTCAATTTATCTTGATTCTAATAGTCCAACTATTTAATCAACGATTATGGTACTATTCATTATAATGATTACTATAGTCTAACTATATAATCAACTATAATTTAATTGGTTAAATTCAATTATATTGATTACTATAATCTAATTATAAAATCAACTATTAATTGAAATAAATCAAATATATTGATTACTATAATCCAATTATATAATCAATTATAAGTATAGTCAAACTGTTTAAAACAACATTAATTATTAGTCCAACTAATATATTAATTTATTTGACGTAATATTTGAAATGAGCACGCATGGCAAGTTACTAAACGAATAATGCAAATTTAATACTTGCCTCCAACTATTTTTCGGCGAGCCTTTAACCCTCTGTTGAGTACTCGGGAAACCGTGTTTCCTAGTGGGCTAGGATCCCGTTAAATATCACACAATCTTGACTTTGGCCAACAAATTGTATGATAATTAACTAGGTAGATCTCTAAAATCAATTGGATCCCATCCAATTTCTAGATCCAGTAGGGGGACATCCAAGTCCGAAACATATATCTTATATATGCCAATATATCCAATATATTGCCTAACTTTTTTCCTCTGAATCAACTAAGCCTTGGATTTAGCACAACAAACTTAGTGATCCCAGTTAAGCGGAACCCATTGACCATGGAAATATTCGTAATTAATGTCGATGGACAAGAAGTGGTCTTGAATTTGGCCAACAAACCACAACTTGGATAAGACACCGATATGGAACAAAGCTCTCGTGATTCAAACACATCCTCGACGGACAAAGGCCTTGACTTTGGCCAACAAACCAATGCCAGTCTTGGATCTTGAGTAAGAATCACTCAATGAAAGGAAAAATATTTAATATTTTGTGAGGGTTTTTCGCGTGCATATTGGCAACCAATTTATTATCTTTGTTAAGGTCTCATCATCATACACCCTTAAACATGCATTCTAAACACATAATAAGGCTCGTAAATAAATAATAATGATATGCGGATGGATACTTTACACATTGTTCCTAAAACAAATCTCTCTCATTCCTCTCTACCGCTAGCACAAGTATTTACTTCTACCCGTTACATAACAATTCTAAAGAAACCTCATTTACATTGAGGGGAATAGGTGAGAAGAGAAATACACAGAGTCAAAGAGGTAATAGGCTGGACACGCATGTCCAATTAATAAATTCTAAATTTATTACAACAATTTCCAAAATTGCCCCACCCATCTAATATCCATCTGATATACATTATTCATGCATCGCAACCATGTATTCACACAAGCATGTTATCAATCAATCTAATCCAATTAATTAATCTGATAATTAATAACCATCCAATGTTCAAACAACGATTTGATTTTGCGCGAGTCCAACTCGTTTTACGAATCAAAGTACGAATTCTTGAATTAAATTAAACTACAACATTAAATCCAATTTAATATGTATTTAATACCAATCCATTTATTTAATTCCAAATTAAATACTACATTTTATTAACGAACCTTTACGACTTAGATTCTAAATCTAACCGTTACGGGTCTTAAAGCCTGATTAACATCCAATGTTAATTTAATCAAAGTCCAATGGGCTTTTAATTAATTTCATAAGGCATGGACTCTTGGTGAACTTGGGTCAAACCCAAAGACTAAATCCCATTTAAAGGAATCACCCTTATATGCCTAGAAACCAATTTAGGCCCATTAGGCCCAATTAAAATATTAAAGGTCCATTAAGTCATAATTGGACTTTATGGATATGGTTTTGGGCCCATTTGGATCCAACCAATTTGCCTAAACCAATCTTGGTACAACCAAGCCCATTAAAACCCAATAACAACTTTTCAAGCCCAAATCCAATTTAAGCCCAATTAATTAAATTACAAAAATTCCAAATTTCATATTTAATTAATCTAAAGTGTATTACATAATTAATTAACCAAATCAATATTTCCAAAACACCAATTAGCCTAATTAATTATGCTTATCAACATTAAAACATGTCCAACACATTTTAACAAAAATCAAACCCATATACATGCTATATATGTCTCGACAATTAGGGCTTTTACATGTCCAATTTTAAATCCAATCCAATTGAATCCAATTCAACATTAAGTCAACATTCCCAATTGATTTCAAGTCATCCAATGAATCAAAAATCAAAAATTCCAAGACATTAGGGTTCATCAACCATTCGGCTAAGCCAAGATTTTTGGGCAAAATTGTTCCAAACAATATTTCATGAAATTGATCCAATCAAACTTCAATACAACATCATTTAATCATACTCAATCATCCAATTTCATCAAATCATGCTCAAATATATTTTACCCAATTTTAACCCTAAATTCAAGTTTCATGCTTTTACTCGCTCTGATACCAATGTTGGGAAATTCTACGGTCCCGAGGATCGATTCAAGCTAAGAAACATAGTGCGAATACAATGAAGAAGTTGCAGAATACTTACATCGAGCAGTTGAGCGATGTGACGAAGAATAAAAAATCATTTTCTGCCCTCATTGAGCTCTCGGTAGTGACTGGTTTGGAGTCTTCCATTTGCGGCCATGAATCAACCTCCAAGCTCCAAGCTCCAAGCTTTCGTGATGTGATTCCAAGCTCACGTGTGCGGTCCCCTATCACCTTCGCAAGACCCCAAATGTGTGCTAACACTCTTGATTTTTACCACAAAAATCATCAATTGCTTCTCATTAACTCACGACAGTGGGCAATGAAAAGAAGAAGAAAAATTTAGACCCTTGGGCGTGAATGGGAGAGAAGAAGAAGTGAGAGAGTGTGTTGTTTTTGGTTGGTTGCAAAATTGTGTATCTAATACACTTATGATTTTCCAAAAATTAATTAATTCATTTACCAAAATTTGCTTACAAAAGTCAAACCATTAAAGCTTTGGCAACCACTTCCATCAATCAATCAATCAATCAAATTGTCACATCACTCAAAGTAACATGTGATTTAACGCTTGATTTGACTAATGATTTTACGCTTGATGTGAATTGCGGGCCGCACTTGAATTCGAAATGCGAGTGCACTCGCAAACACTATCGGGCTCGGGTTCGCTAATTCCAAGTTAACGAATTTTCCGTTGCGACGCAATTAAATAATTATGCCTAGCAAAATCACTATTCACGTCGCTAACGAATTAATTCTAAATAACTCGTTCACCCGAATTAAATTCTAATTTAATTCCGCGTCGAAATCCAATTTCGTATAATATATCGAATATATTTATTATCGATTAATTCTAAATTAATCGTTATCTCTCTTTAAATGATATTTTATCCCAGATAAAATATTTCCGTAATTAATCCCAAATTAATTTTCTCTCTCATCTAATTAATCCCAGATTAATAAAGTGTGAGTCATACACCATCGGTGAATCTTCGGGAAGCGACCCATGAGATCCTCGGATATGTTGGCAGTAAATTCGGTCGTCGGACTATCCGAACACGTAAGTACCTAGTACTACGTTTTTACCGGTTTACAAGACAAGGTTGGCTTCTAGCAAAGTGTCATGCCTACCCAATTCTCCAGAAATATCCTTACAGGAATATATTGTCTATATCAGGCGTAGTATACGTAGTATTGCGTATTTCGATCCAGTATCGGATGTCACGTGCTAGGCCTGGGGCTGGAATTGTGTCTGCCCCGTACGAAGCACATATCAGATCTCTGGTAACTAGTCTCTATAATCGGATAAACATGACCTAGTCATTTTATCCCGATGACTGCAGTACATAAGAGAACCATTTCCGTATCCTACGTGACCATCATCTCCACTATGACTGGAGTGATACTTCCATCTTGACATCACACCCAACACACTACGATTCTCAATATACCCAGCAGAGGCGTACACAGAACCTGTTAAAGCCCTGGAATGACCTAAAACCAAAGTATATTGATTGTCGCAAGTATTAGCGGTGCAAGTCTCAGGTTAAGACCAAATACACCTACCCTGATTCGGACTTCCATAGACACATAGTCATACTACCAATGGAATTCCGAGGGGTCTATCCAGAGCGAAGCTATTTTCTGTACCATCGGTAAAACACAACCTCCTATTACACTTGCATGAGTATCCTATACCCAAATATATGAGAACTATGCCGTTATGCCCTCACAACGCGCACAAGTGTAATACTAGTCTTTTACGCATTATCGATGTCCATTCTTGATAATACTCTGACTAGGGATATTTAATGATTAAACCTTCATGGATTGATATTGTCTCATATCATCTCAATCCAGGAACTAATCATAATGACCTCCTATCATTTATACATCTTAGTGATCTAATCACAAATGATATGAGTGCAATTTCCTCTGTCACATAGTTAATTTGTACAACAACACCATGATCTGTACAAATAGTGACGTTATGGGTCATAACTGTCCAACAGGATCACTACAGAATAGCTTCTTCCCAGTTAATGCCAAACAAATGGAAAATTCTGATGTCGATTGAGTGCTTGTCGTTTGAACTTGCGATGGAGTTTGGAGTGATGGAATTGTTGTATACTTATTACTTAAAGGAGAAATTGACCGAAAAAGAGAGGTATACTTTGTTTCTTCTCCAGAAGAGGGAGCACCTAATCTTGAGGCTTCCGTCGAAGGATATGAGAGAATGGCATAAGTTTATTTCTTTGTAAGAGGAGAGGGTGTTTTTGGGCAGGCTGGAATTGGCTAAATCCCTGAACACTGGAGTCCGTCGAGTGAGTGACTTTTATCTCATCAATTTTTTGGTTTTTAAAAGAATGAGTCTCACGTTTGCTTCTTTTTGTAGGCCTACGACTCAACAGATCATTTGACACTACCAAGCGAGCGTTCTCCAACACCAAGCTCATGCTTAACCAGGCTGCCCCGGAAAGGAATGGGAAACTTATTTTAGAGGAAAAAAAGGTTAAGGTTGACTCCACTATGGAGAGAGTTAATCGATCCAGAAGGTATCCCCTTGGCCATTTGTAAACACATATGGCTATCATCTTGCTTACTTGGTCATGTGAATTGACGTTCAGGGAGTTTTTTTTACGAAGCCATTAACCCCCGAAGAGATTTTGTGCGCAAAAAATATCATGTCAGGTCGATTCAAAGTGTCTTCATAGGAGGAAATCAAGAATAAAATAAAAATCAAGAGGGCTAAGGGAAATGATCCAGAGGTCACAGAGATTGAGGCCCATGTTCCAAAGGATGTAGTCTCGACTGGGAAAGCGGTTTCTCCCTCACAATCTATGGAGATGACTGTCACATCGAAGAAGAGGAAGGCGATGGAAATTGAAGAGGACCCAGAGAATGTGATTGTGAAGATCCCCCGTGGGTCGACTGTAATATCAGACCCTTCAAGCCTCTCAAAGTTCATCAAAAAGCTCATTCTCGAAGAAGACGAGAACATGTTGAATGAATTATGCCCAACAGAGACAAGTAAGAAGATTGCGGAAATGAGTTACCAGGTAAGGTTTCTCATAAGATCTTCCAGTTAATATCCATCCATTGTCGAATGGAATATAACACAAGTATTTCTAGGAATGCGGCCTTTTCATGCAAGAGTTCGCTGAGTCGAGTCAGAGGTGAATGAGGGAGTTAGAAAAGTCCAATACTGCAATGAAAAAATAATTTGTTGGGCTAAAGGCATAATTAGAGAGGAAGGATAAAAGAATGGAATAATTGGAGAAGGATCTGAAGGCCATTCAAGCAACGCTGAAAGTGGAGAGGGAGATGTATGGGACCGAAATCGAAGCTTTAAAAGAGAGTGTGGGATCCTTGAAGAAGGAGAACGAGGAGATTGTTGAGAGACTGGAGGGGGTCTGTTTTGAAGCAATACTTATCAAGAGAAGTAGGCTAATAAAGTAATACTTGGCAGGAGAGCATGATAAGTGGACCTCAAAGAAGTGGATCAAAGAACATGAAAGGTACGAGGTCGGGCTGCCCTCGTCTGATGATGAAAGTGGAGATGCTGAAACTGAAGGCAAGTTTGTCGCGGAAGTCGAATCAGTGGTTTTAGAGAAGCCTCCCAAGGTTGCTGGAGAAGGATCTGCAGGGTTGGTGGAGTCTCCAAGGGTTGTAGAAGAGAAGGTAGAAGATTTTGGAGACAGATCGAGTCCAAAAGAAACTCAGGTGCTGGAAACCGGGGAAGCTTAAGATGTTCCTGTTACTGAAGTTCAAGCTCCCGAAACTCAAGAGGATTGAATTGTCTTTAACTTGTAATTTTGAATGTTTTTATCTTTTTGTATTCGTAACTTTTGAATGTACAAAATAATGTTGTGGAATGAAAATTTCTTGACTTTTTTATTTCTTTGTAAGTCGTTCAAACTTAAAAGATAAATATTTAAATCAGAAACGAAGTTGCGAATATCAGAAAAGAAGTTGCGAGTAGCATGACCTTTGTCCCATAGTCAAAATATAGTCACTCGCGGAGTGGCTATATTATGACTAATTTTGCTAACGGTATAATCACTTTAGATGAATCGTGTTCCAACTGTTCCGAATGGGTCTTCCATCTTCAGTTTCTAATTTATAGGCTCCATATCCAACGACTTTTGTGATGATGTATGGACCTTCCCGGTTTGGTCCCAGTTTTCCATCTCTGACTTCTTTAATGTTTTGGAAAACTTTCGTAAGACCCAATCTCCCTCTTTGTATGTTCTGCATCTGAAATTTTTATTTAAGTACTTGACCATTCTTTGTTGGTAAGCTGCAATTCGTATGGAGGCGCGGTCTCTGAGTTCGTCAATAGTATCGAGGCTGTGATTCATGAGTTACCGATTAGAATCTTCTTCAAGCCATTTGTAGCATGTGGATGGGATAATTCCTTCGACTGTAATTATAGCTTCAGATCCGAATGCGAAAGAGAATGGTGTGTCACTAGTCGACGAACGAACATTCATTCTGTAGGACCATAAGACTCTTGGAAGCTCATCTTCCCATGCTCCCTTCGTATTTTCCAACATTTTTTTCATCGTGTTTATGATCATCTTGTTGAAAGATTCGGATTGGCCATTGGCTTGAGGGTAGCGTGGGGTTGAGAAGCTCAATTTGATTCCCCAATTTCTGCAGAAGTCTTGAAAATATCGGCTGATGAATTGGGAACCATTATCAGTCACTATCTCTTTTGGTAGCTTGAATAGACATATGATATTTTTCCAGACGAAGGCTTGCACTTCTCTGTCTTATATCTTGGCATAGGCCTCCGTTTCTATCCACTTAGAGTAATAGTCTATAAGGGCAAACATGTAGACTCGTTGCTCTGGGGTGACTGAGAGTTTACCAATGATGTCCATCCCCCACTTCATGAACGGCCAATGAGAGAGTATATGGTTGAGCCTTTCCGGTGGCAAATATGAGAAGTGGCAAATCCTTGACACTTCTCACACTTACGGGTGAAGTCGGTCGAGTCTTTCCGCATGGTTTCCAGTAGTACCCTGTCGTGTGGGCTCGACAAGCAAGGCCCATTCCACCAAAGTGATTCCCACATTCTCCTTCATGCAGTTCGGCCAATACATACTGGGCTTCCTCGGGGGTAAGGCACTTAAGGTAGGGTCCAGAAAAAGACCTCATTAAAAGTTGGCCATCGTGGAGAGTAAACCAGGCAGCCTTTCGCTGGATCTTCTGAGCCTCAGTCTTGTCATATGGTAATATATCGTTTCACAGGTACTTCACTAAGGGAGTCATCTATGTGTCGCCTGGAGTAACTGCAGTGACTTCTTTAGTTTCTTCCTTTTAGATTGCTGGCCATTGCAAATATATCACATGAATGGATTGGGGTTTGTCCCATAGCATTGTAGAGCTAAGAGTGGCTAAAGCATCCGCATGAGTATTTTCAGCTCTAGGGACCTGCGAAATGGTTAGTTCCTCGAACGTCGACTGAAGTTCTCTCACCCTTTGTAATTATTAGGCCATTTGCGTACCTCGTGCTTGGTACGACCCTTGGAGTTGATTGACTTTTACTTGAGAAACAGACTTCACTTCTATCTTCTTGGTGCCAAGTTCTTTTGCTAAATTCAACCCGGCTATCAGAGCCTCATACTTGGCTTCATTGTTAGTGGCTTTGAAACCACATTTAACCGCCTGCTATAGGATGTCGCCTTCAGGGGTGGTGATCACCATTCACAACCCGCAACCTTGTCTATTACTGGATCCGTCGACTGCGAGTTTCCAAGTGGATGTCGATTAGACACTTTGGATCTCCAATTCTGCTGGGGCTTGTAGACTGGGACTAAAGTCGGCCATGAAGTCCGCTAGTGTTTGAGATTTGATTACAGTCTGTGGCTGGTAAGTAATATCGTGCTCCCTTTGCTCCACAGCCTCACTTCGCCAGCCTCCCAGAAAGCTCAGGTTTATGGAGAATACTTTTCAAAGGGTAAGAGGTGTAGACAGTGATAGGATGCCCTTGGAAATAAGGTCGTAGCTTCCGAGCTGCTGTTATCATAGCAAGTGCCAACTTTTCCATTTGGGTGTAGCATGTCTCTGCATCCAATAGAGTCTTACTCACATAGTAGATTGGGAGTTAGGACACTTTTTCTCTTCTGACCAAGACTGCACTGACGGCTCATTCCGAAACTCTCAAATAGAGGTAAGCATCTCACTGTCGATTGGTTTAGAAAGGAGTGGCGGGGATGTTAAGTACCGCTTGAGTTCATTCAATACATCTTCGCAGGTTGGGGTCTACTCAAAGTCCTTTGCTTTTTTAAGGGCAGAGAAAAATAAAAAACACTTATATGTGGATTTGGAGATGAACCTAATCAGTGCTGCTATTCTTTCCGCGAGTGACCAAGTACCCAAGAATTTACCCAAATCGACTCTGAATGCGCATTTTATTGGGTTTAGTTTCATACCGTACTTCCTTATTATGTCGAATGCTTGCCTCAAGTGATCTAGATGTTGCTCAGCCTCTAGTGATTTCACCAACATGTCATCTATGTAAACCTATATGGTCTTCCCAATGTGTTGGGAGAACATCTTGTTAACTGGTCGCTCGTAGGTGGCTCCCGCATTCTTCAGTCCGAATGACATCAGTTTATAACAATAGATGCCTCTATTGGTGACAAAGGCTATTTTATATTGGTCGTCTGGATGCATGAGAATTTTGTTGTAGCCTGAATAGGCATCCATGAAGCTTAACAGCTCGTGCCCAGCAGTAGCATCGACCATGGAATCGATATGTGGCAGGGGGAATGAATCTTGTGGACATGCTATGATAACAGCGGTTCGGAAGGTCATCCAATGATGGGTTGTCGCTTGCCACATCGTTGAATGCTTCTGAAAGGTTGGCTGGGATGACTGGGGTTGTCCGTAGTATCACGCCGCTGTGGGGTTGTAGAGATTTGCTTGAATTGTTTCTAAAGGGTCGTGTTGGAGTTTTGGATGGCCAGGTTCTCATCTTCCAATGCTCGCAACCGTTCATGGAGGATGGCTAACTGCGGGGTCACTAGATCTGGCGTCTTCTCGCTACTAGAAGCCATGAGTTGCAGTGTTGAAAAGATCGTAGAATGAGAGATATTTGCTTGCTATAAATCACTAAGGCCCCACGGTGGGCGCCAAATTATGGGTACCAGATTTTGCCTGAGATCCACAATTGAGAATTTGTAGGATGAGGGTGCTAACGATCCTATAAAATAAAGATAGTGAGCGTGGGGTTCCTACCCATCGATGTGGTGGATGCCGTAGGCACTCCGACGCCCAAGTCAGTGGTGGTAACAAGTTGAATAGCATTGGAAGAACAAGGTTAAAGTTTACCTTGACCTTCATTGACTGCCATGATGGCGGTGGATTGGTGTTTCAGGGATGAAATAATTTGAGAGGCCAAACGAGAGTGCTCAAGCTCCAGTAGAAATAATTTGTCACTATGCTGTAGACTAACTATTCATTTTTATATGCTCTTGAGAGGTGTGTTTATTTAATATATTAATTAATTGTCCGTTGGATGCTGAAAATGGCTAATTCGTGACAGAGGGAGTTATGAGTTCATGCGTTTTTTGGATTGGTAACTGATAAGTTAGGAGGCCATTTTGGTTAGACATTTTCCTGGATATGGGCTTGTGAGATCACTTGGACCAATATTAGCCTACAAATGGGCCTTCTTGGAGGGTTTTGGGTTCTTTAGACTAATGAGTGGTTGGTAATTGGTGTCAGGCCTTTGGGTTTTCAATGTTGTTAGTTCGGAAGTAAAATGATGATGTTACCCCTAGGCCCATATTTGGCCCGTACAGTTATAAATTCAATGACTTGTGTTATTTGGTAATACCGTCCAAGATAACAACAAGTGGACTCTTAGTGTAACACATAAACAATATCATATAGTTGATCGTTGTGTGATTTATCTTATAGACTTATAATTATTGTCAAATTTCCAGTTACACATGGCTAGAGGAAATGTCACAGTACCGGTCGCTCATTGAGAGAAACCAAATAAGTTTGGTGGAGAAAACTTCAAACAGTGGCAGAGCAGAATGTTATTTTACCTAACAACATTGCAGTTGGCTAAGTACCTCAAGGATGATCCTCAGGGTCCTGTGGATGGAGAAACAGAAACAGCCAAGCAACTGCGAGTTGAGAAATTGTCGCAAGTCGATCTCTTGTGCAAGAACTACCTTTTGGAAGGACTTCACAATATCCTGTATAATGTGTACCAAGACATGACTTATGCGATGATTTTTGGGAATCTCTTGAGAAGAAGTACAAAACAGAGGATGTCAGACAAAAGAAATTTATCATGGTAGGTTCCTGGACTATAAATTATTAGATTCAAGGATAGTAATATCTTAGTTGGGTGAACTACAGTTGATCATTCATGAAATATTGGATGATGGAATGAAACTCTTTGAGACTTTTCAAGTTGCCATAATTATTGAAAAGTTACCCATATCATGGAAGAACTCCATGAGCTAGCTGAAACACAAAAAGAAGCAAATGAGTCTTGAAGACCTTGGAGTTTGATTGAGAATCGAAAAGGATAAAATGAAGTCCGAGAAGGCTAGCTATAAGACTATGAATTCTAAGGCCAACATCATCGAGAGTGGAAAAAGTAGCAGAAAGAGAAAGAACAATGAAGCTGATTATTCCCAAGCAAACAAGAAGTTCAAGGGGAAATGCTACATCTGTGGGAAAAACGGTCACATGAAAAATGACTGAAGAAATAATAAGTCTCAAGACAAGGACAAAAAAAATAAAAATGAGGCCCATGTCACTAAGGATGAGCTGGTAACTGATGAGATCTTAGAGTTAAACCTCTCAGCAGTTGTAACTGAAGCCAACTTGGTTGGGAATCTGAAAGAATGGTGGGTGGACAAGGGGAATACTCATCATATCTGTGCTGACGACAAAATATTTTCCTCATATCAGAAGGTCGATGGTTGCAATCATATGACAATGGGAAACTCATCTACATCTAGAGTGGTTGGACAAGACACATTGGTTCTAGATGACATCGGGGAAAAAGCTTACATTGAAGTTTGTTTTGCATGTTTCTGATATTTGGAAGAACTTGGTTTCGGGTTCACTCCTTAGCAAGAATTATTTTAAGCTTGTATTTGTTTCCGATAAGTTTGTACTGACCAAAAATAATGTCTTTGTGGGGAAATGATACCTCACTGAGGGCCTTTTAAATTTCAATATAATGACTGTCAATCGACACAGTGCTAATGATAAAAAAGCCACATCTTCTGCTTATGTTATTGAGTCACAAAATGTATGACATGGGAGGTTGAGGCGTGTTAATTATGATATAATACGTAAATTAATTAACATGGACCTCATACATAAATTTACAATTGATAACCAATATAAATGTGAAGCATGTGTTGAATCAAAAATGAATATAGAAATATTTCATTCCATAGAACGAAGTTATGAACCATTGGAACTTATAAACATCGATGTCTGTGATATGAATGTTGTGCAAACAAGAGGCGGTGAAAAGTAATTTATTACTTTTATCGATGATAGCATAAAATTCTGCTATGTGTATTTGCTAAGGAGCAAAGATGAAGCTTTTGAGTGCTTTATACACTATAAGAATGAAGTTGAAAATCAACTTGACAAGAAAATCAAAAGAATCAGGAGTGATATGAGAGGTGAATATGTGTCACCATTTAGTGAATATTGTTCCAATCATGGAATTATTCACGAAATTACTGCTCCTTATTCGCCTCAACAAAACGAGACCGAACGTTGAAGAAAATGATGAATGTCATGTTGTCAAACTCTCGTTTACCCCAGAACTTGTAGGGGGAAGCCTCGATTTCTGCCAACTACGTTTTAAACAGGTTACCTAAAAAAAGACTGGACAAAACACCATATGAATTATGAAAATGTCATGCATCTTCTTACAAATATTTGAAAGTGTGGGGGTGTCTCACCAAAGTGATGGTTCGTAAACCTAAGAATGTGAGAATATGACCCAAAACTGTTGACTGTATATTCATTGGATATGCTTACAATAGTAGTGCATATCGATTCTTGGTATATAAATTCGAAATTTCTGACATCAATCCAAATATAATAATTAAGTCAAGGAATGCGACATTCTTTGAAGAAATATTTCCCTGTAAAGATAAAAAAAAAACGAAGTCTCTCAAAATAACCATTGATACTGCTGCAAGCAATGATCAAGTTAACCAATAACTAGAATAACATGAAAATATTGAGGAAAATGAATCTAGACGTAACAAAAGAGGAAGGATGTCTAAGTCATTTGGACTTTATTTTCTAACATATATGTTAGAAAATGAGCCTCAAAGTTATGAAGAAACGATGTCTTCTTCGGAGGCACCTTTATGGAAAGAGGCTATCAATAGCGAGATTGATTCCATCCTTCAAAATCGTACTTAGGAGTTGGTTGATCTTCCTCCAAGTTGCAAGCCGCTAGACTACAAATAGATTTTCAAACGGAAGATGAAACCAGATGGATCAATAGATAAGTACAAGGCAAGACTTGTCATAAAATGTTATAGATAAAAATAAAACTTTGATTACTTTGATACCTATTCACCAGTGACCCGTATCACTTCAATAAGAATTCTTATAGCCATATCTGCTATATTTGGCATTGAAATACATCAAATGGATGTAAAGATGACATTCTTAAATGGTGAATTGGATGATAAGATTTACATAGAACAACCAGAAGGTTTTAATATTTCTGGACAAGAACACAAGATATGCAAACTTGAATCCTTATACGGATTAAAACAATCACCTAAACAAGGACATAAGAAATTTGACAAAGAGATGTTGCCAAGTGGATTCAAAATCAATGAGTGTGAGAAGTGTGTATAAACTAAATCAACTAAAAAAGGATATGTCATTGTGTGTCTCTACGTAGACAATATGTTGATAATTGGTAGCAATCATGAGATGATTCAGTCTACCAAAAAAGTATTGACCAACAAATTTGACATGGAAGATTTAGGGGTAGCTGATCTGATTTTAGGAATTAAGATTTCCATTTTATCAGAAGGATACATATTATCTTAGGCTCATTATGTTAAGAAAATACTTGAGAAATATAATAAAGGAAATCTAAACGTGGTTAGAACTCTTGTGGACCTAACTCTTCATTTATCAAAGAATACTGGTTCGAGCATATCACAATTAGAATATTCGAGAATCATTGGAAGTCTGATGTATCTCATAATTTGCACCCGTCTATATATCGCTCAAGCTGTAAAAGAATTAGTAGATATACGAGTAATCTAAGACATAACCACTGAAAAGCCATAGTAAGAGTTTTGAGGTATCTAAGAGAAACTTCAAAATATGATCTACATTATACAAGATATTCTGTTGTTCTAGAGGGATATAGCGATGCCAACTAGATATCTGATATAATGGATTTCAAATCTACGAGTGGACTTATTTTCACACTTGGTGGTGCAACCGTGTCATGGAAATCCTCGAGGCAAACATATATTATCTGGTCTACTATGGAATCTGAGTTCATATCATTAGACAAAACAGTGGAAGAAGCGGAATGACTTCGAAACTTCCTAGAGGATATTCCAAATTGGCCAAAATCAGTGCCATCTATAAGCCTACATTGTGATAGTCAATCAGCTATTGGGAGAGCCCAAAATACAATGTATAATAGTAAGTCTCAACATAGACGTCGAAGACATAATACCATAAGGAAACTGCTCTCAAGCGGTATAATTTCAATAGATTATGTCAAATCGAAGGAAAATCTAGCAAATCCACTTACTAAAGGTTTACCTATAAAGCAAGTTGAAAATTCATCGAGGAGAATGAGCTTGAAGCCTATAAATTAAGAATTTTCATTGTGGAAACCCAACTTAGTTGACTGGAGATCCCAAGATCTAGGTTCAAAATGGACAACTGAAATTTTGTGCAATTCAAAACAAGCACTGTAGAGTTCTATATTCTAACTCATTCCTTTAATGACGCAGAGTGATGTTTGTTAAGGTTAGAATTAGTAAGGCTTTTAATGATCACTATATTATGAGAAGAATCCTAATAGGGGTAAAGGCAGATTACCTTTCATAGTAGACCACCTATTTCAAGTAAGAAGTGAGGCCGCTTCCATGAGAATTTTAAAGGCTGGATTCCCTAAAGTACTTGATGAAGCCAGAACCGATGTTCATGGCCAAACTGAACACAATCTTAGAACGGAAAATGTTCGATGTAAAGTTGTGTGATGACTATTATCTTGGTTTACACCAATGACAGAACAGTTCAAGACTATAGGTCACTAGTTCGCCAAGTAAATCCAATTGTCATTTACTAAGAAAGGTTCAAGGCGAAAGCTAGCTATTCCGATGCAGTTTTATTTCACATAAATTCTATTAAGTGTCTGCATTAATATTAGAGAATTGTGGGGGATTGTAGGAAAATTCTCTGATATATAGTAAAAATATAGGAGAGACATGTCCTCTAAGAAGTGTCTCATGGGAAAGGCATAAAGATGAAATGACATATCCTCTAAAATGAAGGTATGCATCTATAGGTTTTAAAAGGTATTAGGAAACGGTATAACTCTTAGGAGGATTAACCCAAACCAAAGGGTGCCCACAAAGACACACATCTCTACCTATAAAAAAAGGCCTTAATTGGGTTCATTTTCTAAGCGTCCAAAATTTTTATAAATCATTCATTGTTAAGAGAGTCAATTCTAGAGAGAGTTTCCACCATTATTCCAAGTTCAAGTTCTTGAAGAAATGAGTGTCTCTTCTACATGAAATAACCTAATAATCCTGGGAGAATGTTAGCCACAAGACATTCGTGGAGCACCAAGACAGAGCTAATAAGTTCTTAAAGACATAGGCATCTCGACTTGGTTTAAGATAATTATTCTCTTCAACACATTTCCAGGATTTTCTTGTTTCTAAGTTTCCATATTTAAGTTTTACAGTAAGAATTTTGATTAGAAGATATATGTTAAATTTGATTAATAACACTTATTGAACAAGAGCTTAACACTGTAGGTTGTGTTAAACAGTGTATTTGGGTGGAGGAGTTCTCACCTCATTTGTCTTGTTTCCTTTGAAGCCAATTTCTTGTTCTAATGAGAATTCCTTTAAAAAAAAAAAAAAAAAATTACCCCCATTACATCTACATGATAGAGTACAATATTTCTAAGTGGTTAATCAAAAAATAGTTGTTAAATATTAATAAGGGGTTAATTAATATCAAAATAACAAATAAATTAAACTCTGAGTAGAGTAATTATATGGAGATTAAATGTGGAAAAAACATGGATAAAATCAACATCTGGTTTAGTTTCTTTAACAATTTTCTTGTGAGTAATGAATAATGTTGATTGGTGATTGTAAGCAAAAGGCATCAAAATTATTTAACCTAGATGAACAATATATATTTCTTATAGCATAACTAAAACAATTTATTATCAGTCTTTTTATTCTGAATTGTACTGAACTCCTTTTCAATTAATTAATAAAATTCTCTTAAACATATAATTAGCAAGAATTTGGGTATCAATCTAGTCGGGATGCACAGTCATACTGTGATGCTGCAGTCCATGTAATCATTCATTTAATTGAAAAAAAAAACTATTTACTAATCAAAGAATATATATTATAGGAAATGAAGGTTACATATGAAAAATCTTCAGAGAAAATAAATCGAACAATAAAACTGAAAGGAAGATTGTGAGATAGATTTTATTTTTGAAAGATTAATTCTCATCCTCGTATTGTTAAAAACTTTGAAACTGAATTTAACAACAAGAAGTCTCTTGCCATATATAATCTCATTATCGTATGTGTCTATAACAACTATAAAACTACGTAGAGGCGATGAAAGCTTCTGGTGATGGAGACAGGGCCAAGACAACGAGAACGATCATGATCATCACCGGCAAAAGAAGCAACACCATCGGCGGCGGCGGCAGCGGTGGCAACAACAGTGGCAACACTAGAATTGTCACAGTGAAGACGGCCATAAGTAGGAATGATCTCACACTAAAAAATTTTATCATGTGCACTGGATACGATCTTTATACAGAAAACAAATTTTGTGTACTGGGTACGATTGCGATTTTTATGTAGAAACAAGCTTACTCATCTTCATGGTTTTTAATTCTGGCCATCGAAAATAAATTTTTTTAGTGACTAAAAGGGAAGTGAAACAAGTCGGAGAGGTTAAGGAATTTGGTGAAGTGAAAGGAGGCGGCAATACTCAAAACTGGTCATAGTCATTATGGGTCACCAACACCATACCCCACATTTTGTATTGTGTCTCGATTCATCTAATCCAAACGTAACTTTTAATTAATTAATTTTTTTTTCCCTTTCATTAATTTGGAAGGAAAAAAGACGCCAACCTAGTTGTTATTACTTTTCCACCCAAAAAAAATAAAAATAAAGGATTACTTTCCATTGCGTATTTGATCTTCATCTTCATTCTCTTTGAATGAGTCTTCAACAACTTAAGCAATGAATGAGGATCCATTTTCCTTTTCATCTCAAATTCGCTGTGTTTACTTGTGAAATTTCACTTCAGTTGAGCAAAAGTTTTTAAAATAGGAATAAAAATTTTTAAAGTTTCAATGGATTAATTGGCAAGGAGATTTGTGTACTAGGCCATTTGGATAGTTCAGTTGTTCGTGAATGCGTTTTATGTCCATGGCCATCCAAGTCAAGTAATAATAGGAGGAGGTAAGGGTTGGTATTTAGTGGGTGAGGGTTTCTCATTCACATCCATATTATCAGGGGCGGTCTTAAATGAATTTATAGAGTATATATGACCACTGATAAAAGGAATTTTTTTGACTTCCTTATTCCAATCAGTATTAATTTTTCTTAGTTTTAAGACTTTTAATTTTGGTACAAATTTGCCTTCTATATGTGCGTTGTCTCCAAGGTCACCCATGTATGTTACAGAAGAATTAGAAAACGATATTTATCGAAAAACGTTATACACATGTAAGGCATTTTTTGGGTTGCTTTGGAGTTTGACCATCTATGCAAACAACAAAATATTGATGAGCCAGGTATCCTTGAATAACCAAAGAAGATAATATCTTGCTAGACCTTGGATATGGCATAAGAACTAGCTCTCAACAAGAAATTAAGTTCAATCATGTTATCCTCATGGTCCAATGTCATTTTTATATTTTGAGATCCTTTATCAGAGTAGAATATTATTAAAAAAAAAAAAAAGAATTTGGGGCTCTTAATGATTAATTATTTGGAAACTATAAAAAAAAATTGGGCCACCGGTGAGCTTTTGCCGAAAATGTAACAACCAGGACCTTGGGCCGCAAGGGGATGTAATATAATATCTGACATTGCTTGAGAAAGATGTTGGTGATAGGGTCGACGATTTTCATTGTGAGCAAGATGGTATTTGATATATATTTTTATGTCTCGATTTGAAAATGGGATGAGACGAGACAAAAAAATATTGAAATTTCAAGTGAGCTGAGATTTTTGCAAGATGAGATAGAATTTGACAGAGTTCATGACAAACAAATTTTTTATTTTATAGCTTGACAATTTTTTATCCCTGGAAATATAAACGGGACGGGACTAGGATTGAAATTCTCTGCCCTTCTTATCCCTTTGCTAGTGATCAGGTTATCGGGCTAATACTTAGGCTACCAAAGAGAAGAATATTTTGCTAGTTGGGGTGGATGATTGTGATCAGGCGTGACAGATCAGACGGCCACAAGTGGGTCCAGTGCCACCAGAAATCCAACCTGCAAATCAAAAAAGTATTATGTTGAAGGGCTGCAGCTTATTCACTACTAAAAAACGTTTTTTTTTTCCCTGGGTGATATGTGAGTCAAGCATATGGTAATAACACAAGGCCAAGGAAGAAATGGTATGGAAGAATGTTCCTTGAAATAATGGAGGTGGCGCTGAAGTTATTGGCTCATGTAATGGTTTGATTGTTTTACAAATTCTGAAAACAACTTGCTTTGTATAATCCATCAACTGGCCTGGAAAGTATTTAATTTTTTGGCAACAATCAATATCAGTACATAGTATTATTAATAAAAATAACTAGAATTAATAGACAAGACAGCAATTATGAAATAGAAAATACAACAATATATATATATAAACATGTTTTTAATCAAATTGATTTCATTTCACAAATATAAAGACATCAAAAATACCGATTTCTATGACCATTCGAAAGACTTTGCTTTTACGAATAACCGATGTCTTTGAAATATTTATAACATCACTTATTAAATGATCTAAAAAGAAGAAAGCTTTAACAACACTTGAATATAAAACACTTTTGAAACCGATGTCTAAGCTAATAGACATCGTTTAAAAACCGACTTCTTTATGCCTTATTGCAGTAGGTACTGAAAACTGAACGATTAATTTCGGTACACTTTCGAATTATTTTGATAAACTCACGTGTGACAAAACTGATCGGGAAAAGAAACCTTCTACGAATGAGGAAATGTTTGCTATGTGTTTGGTCTCTTATATAAAAGTGTTTCGGGATTTTATACTACTCTTCAAATTCTGCAATTGCGGGCCACTATTCGTGTATGTAGAAAATACGGGTGTAAAAGAGTCTAGCCTTTTATTCTTTATTTCAATTCTTAGATGGGAAAGGAAATTTTCATTCTAATTTTCTATATCTATGGGTGTAATTTGAGAGACAATTTCTCGTTCACTCGAACATTATTTTGAGTATATAAATATATGATTTCGAAGTACTCACGAAGGAGAATACAAATCACTCATGATATCATACTTTCACTAAGTAAGTCTCTGTTACATATCAATATGGTAGTTTAATTGGTTACAATTAGTTAGGAAAGATTAAATAAAGTTATTTAGCGGTTAATTACTCTTGTAAAGTCTTCACTAGGCTATATAGCTTGGATGAGGTACCTATTAATAAAAAAATAATCATTTTCAATAAAATAGCTCTCTCAAAAGCTTTGGAGTGTTTGGTTAGCTTCCACTCGAATTATTAGCTAATAATTGGAGATTTGTAGGTTTGTCTCAAATTAAACCTATCAATTAGTGCTTTCGTTGAGAGATTCTTCCCTTATGGGGAAATCTAATGATAATAATAATCATCAATTAACTATCTTGAAACACAAAATAAATCAAAGAGGGATGATATTGGATGAAATTATCGTTGCATTGAAGGACATGCTAATAAGATTCAATCTTTGGTTCCAAGATATGATTTTGGTGACAGGTTCCATAACAGAAAATATTCAACCGATATTCATGTTCAAGAAGTGCTGATCCAGGCCTCTGAAAACCAACATACAGGAAATTGTTATAACAATTTCATTGGAAAATGAAACGTCTCTATTGTGGAGAAAACTATTGGAAAAAAGAAGAAGATTAATGGCAATAGCATGGTCGCAAAGAATGATATTACTATCTCAAACGGAAATAGCGTGTTGTCAAAGAAGGAGACCGAAAAGATCATTCAAGATACATCAAGACACAGGTTGTGGATGAGGAACATAGAAAGAATGTCAAAATGAAGGATTCAGGTTCAGTTCCATTTCATTTGGGATTACCAAGGCAGCAAAACCTACACCAGAACTTGGGCTTTGATTATCATAAGGGTGTTTCATCTCCGTCTTTGTCAACTTCGGCTACAAATAAATTTTCATCAATGAATGCATTTTATCAATGGTCACATGCCCTAGGTGAGTTTCAAAGGCAAAAGCTTGAGAATTTATTGAGAAAAGAAGAAATGGCGGACGCGCGAAAGCTATTCGACGAAACGTCAAAGAAGAATACATTCCAAAATTTGGTTTATTTATGGAAATACCGGTACATGAGTTCTAAAGATGCTAAGAAGTGTAAAGAACGATGACGAATTCAGAGTGTGTTGGAAATTATACTTGGAGGTGGGGTGAGAACTCGGTTGTATCCACTTTCCAAGAAGAGGGCGAAACCTGTTGTTCCATTAAGAGCAAATTACAGGCTGATTGACATACTTGTGAGCAATTATTTGAATGATAACATTTCGAAGATCTATGTTCTCACTTGGATCAATTCTGCGTCTCTCAATCGTCACTGTTGGGTTTATTATGTTGGCAAATTCTGTAACAAATCGTGTTATATTGAGTTGTAATGAGTCTTGAAGAGTTTGAGTGTGTTGTTGACATCGGAAGATGATTTTATCAGAATAACATTCGTGGTGCGTTCGTGTTGGGGTTCGAACTCCGATCGTTAGGGGCACGTTCGTATCTTCGTTCGAACGAAAGCTTCCAGATGACTCACGTTCAAGTTACATTTGAACTAAAGTGTCCAGAAAAAAACTGTTCGAGCCACGTTCTACATCACGTTCGAACGAAACTCTCCAGAGGCTTCGCATTCGAGTAACGTTCAATGTTGCGTTCGAACGTCCTTTACAAAATCCTTCGCGTTCGTGTTGCGTTCTTCATGTGTTTGAATGTCCGTCATATCTTGTCTATTTTAGATACGTTTTTGAAGCTTTTTTGCCTCTCAGAAAACCCTACCTATAAAAGACAACACACACCCTATTTACAATTATTGGAAAAACATTACCCTAAATATTTTTCATTGAGTTTTCCAAACCTTTGAAGCTCGCTCATCCTTGAAGACTCAATCTTTTATGTCTTCTTTCATGTGAGTGACCTTCTTATTTCATCACCATCTTCCCTCCAAACACAAACCTCACCAGTATCATAAGCTTTATGAGTTCGAAGGTGGACATAGATATTTGAGGCTGTAACGCGTGAGTTTGAAGATCCAATTCACTGAGACTTCAGATGGCTAGAAGAAAGTTTCTTAGTGTAGGCTTTGGGAGTTCTTTGGGTAATTGCAGTTGTGGGAATAGAGTCGGCAAAGTTGCTACTTTAGGTCTTTTCACCATCTTTGTAAGTTTCTCTTATATAGTGGATTTGGGTGGTAGCCTATACGCGTAGTGATTTTTTACTCGCACTAATTTTCCACTTCGTAAACAAATCTGCTTGTCTTTTGTTTACATTCTGCAGTTTTCTATTTGCGTTTGATGTTTTTATTTTATTTGATTTGATAAATTTAAGGATGCTTGATAACTAATTGTAGGAACTCTAATCGAAACGTGTTTTGGATAGAGTAGAATTTGTAATTTCCATATATTACACCTATTCCCCACATAGGTGTAGAGGGTCAGAACATTTATAATTTTCAATTGGTATCATAGCCCGACCTCTGTCCTTGACCATTTTAATATGGATAGAAATCAACCATTAAAATGTCCCTCATTCTTTGATAGGACATAATACCTTCACTGGAAAGTTCACATGAGAGAGTTTCTCAAATCCTTAGACGAGAGAGTGTGGATGTCGGTGGAGTACGGGTGGAAACTTCATGTGGTCACATTTAATGCGGTTTCTTCACCAAAAGATAAACTTTCTTGGACCAAGGAAGAGTTTGACGAGTGTAATAGGAATATCAAAGCCATCAATACCTTACATGCCGCTATTTGTTCATCTGAGTTTAGGAGGGTTTCTATGTGTGAGGTGGCCAAAGATGCTTGAGACATCCTTGCTACTATTTATGAGGGCACACTGTCCGTCAAGAATAACATACTTCAAGAGCGGGATACTAGGTTTGAAATGGCTCGCATGAAGGAGGATGAAACCTTCGATGAATTTTATGCTGAAATCAATGACATAGTCAATTCCAATTTCAATCTAGGTGAAACTATCCCTGCAACCCGTGTCATTAGAAAAATTCTTAGGTCTCTCCCTGAGAGATTTTTGCCCAAGATCACCACTATAGAGGAGAGCAAAGATATAGACTATTTGAAATTAGAAGACCTAGTGGATAATTTTTAAGTTTACGAGAGTAAACTCCCAGTGTATAGATGGTCTAAAATATTACCATTTACACCTGATGATGAAGAAGTTGGTGAGGAAGATTCTGATGATTCTGGATTAGAAAGAACTTCACCCATATGACATTTACCTACGATGTGAGTGATAATGAAGGCTGTAAACTGGTCAAGGAACCGGTGGATGGATCAGAGTGCTCTAAGCAGAGTGACTCTAAGGATGAAGAGGATATCCAGACAGCTTTCACTAATCTATTCAATGAGAGTTTGAGTATCAAAATGATAAATACCGAAGTCACCAAACAACTTAGAGAGATTGAACTAGAAAGAAATGAGGCTCAAATAAAGCTTGAGAAAATTCTGATTGTTGTTGTGGATCTCAAGAAGAGAAATAAAGGATTAGAAAGTAGGATCAAGTCATTAGAAAAAGAACTTGAACAGACTCAATCACAGATGTCTACATTCTCTTGTGGCTCTTAGAATATTGATCATATGATAGGGCTAAGTGTGTCATCTGGTGACAAGAGAGGCTTAGGTTTTGTTAAGTCTAATGACAAAAGTGCTTCGACCTCCAAAACTGTCTTTGTCCCTGCTGAAAACACTACTGACAAACCAAGTAGGGATGTTTCCTCTATAGACCTTGGCAAACAACCTCTTACGAAAGTCAACCCTTCGTATGTCCAACCTAAAGTTTCAGATGCTCGCCCTAGGTTTGTTCCCACATGTCACTACTATGGCAAAATAGGTCACACTTGACCTAAGTGCCTCGTGCTCAGAAAGAACAACATTAGAAATATGGGTACTTTTCATAAAAATGATTCAAACACTCTAGCTCAATAGGTTTCTAACTTAGCACGTCAGACCGAACTCATCAGTGAGAAATTATGCTTGTTGACTAGAAACTCGGATATAGTAAAGATCCTAGATAAGCTTGGGTTAGGAAAGAAAAATGTTATGTTGCACACATAGCACTCAAGGCTAAGGACAACCAAATATGGTACTTTGATAGCGGATGCTCCAGACACTATGGGTGTTCACGGGTCGGGTTTTTTGAATTTTTTTTGACTCGATCGGGTCGGGTCATTCTGGTTCTTCGACCCGCAACCCGAATTTTGAGGAGGTGACCTGCGCGGGTCGGGTCGCAACGGGTCGGGTAAAAAAACTGCGGGTCGGGTCGGGTCAACAACTTATGCAGTAAATATAATATATATATATATATATATATTTTTTTATACAAATTTTGACAAGGCAGCTGGTGGCTGAATTGGCAAAGTATATGACTAACATATCCCTATTCACGAGTTTGACTATCACCATAAATATTTTGTTTAAAACAAAAAAATTTCCAAAATTAATGATGTTGCGATTCGAACATGTGAGTGTTTAAAGACTAACTAAGGACTTTGCCATTTCAGCTACACTTGTTTTTTGTCAAAATTGTATCATTAATATATATATATATATTATAATTACATCGGGTCGGGTCGGGTCAGACTCGAGTTTTCTAGCCTAAACCCGTGACCCGATCCGATATTTCGGGTCGGGTCCAAATTGACCCGGAAATGAATTTTAAATTTTATAAACTCGACCGGGTCAGGTCATTGCGGGTCGACCCGACCCTATGAACACCCCTACCAGACACGTGTGTGGAGATAAAGCTATGTTTGTTTCCCTCGAAGAAAACATGACTGGCAATGTTACTTTTGGTGATGGGGGGAAAGTGCCAATTATGGGAAAATGGAGAATCGTTTTGCCTGGACTTCTCGTTCTTGATGATGTCTTTTATTTCGAAGGGTTAACTCTAAATCTCCTAAGTGTCAGTCACTTTTGTGATACTGGCTTAGAGATTCCCTTTGAGAAGAAAATATGCTCAGTGTACAGTGCTCAAAGTGAGTGTGTAGTTATAGGTTTTAGGACTACTAACAATTGCTATGGGATTTTTGTTGGTCAGTCAGCTGTGTGTAATGCTACTAGAATAGATGAGATTGACCTGTGGCGTCAAAGGTCAGGACACATCAATTATCACGAGTTATCTAAAGTGTCAAAAAAGAATCTCATTATTGGTCTTACTAAATTAGGATAGAAAGACAATTATGTGTGTGGACCGTGTCAGTTAGGAAAGCAGACTGGAGCTAAGCATACCCATGTCTCTCATAGTCTTACCAAAAGGCCTTTAGAACTTCTACATATGCCTTTAGATTTTCTAAGACTGAAAGTTTGTGATGAGCGAAAAATATATCAATATTTACCGCCCATTTTACTTAATATTTTGTATAGTTTCTCGAGTTTTGTGAATATTTTTATGTGTTTCGTGTTATTTTGTAGATAAATAAGATTTCGGGACTCAATGAAATCAAATCGGGGCCAAAACGGTAAAAACAGATGAAAAAAACAAAATGGGAAATATATTGTTCACGAGCCGCGACGCGCAATCTTCTCTGTGTCGCGACGCGCCTCAATTATGCAGCATGTCGATACGCGTAATCACCGCGTCATCACGTGCATCATCACCGTGTCATCGTGACATCAACACAATTATTGATTTGCCGACACTTGTACAATACTGTAGCACGCGTCGCGATGCGGAACACTTTGTGCGTCGTGATGCGTGACGTTTTAATCGCAATTCCAGTTTTTCTTTTGTTACTTCGTTAGTCAGTAATGATAGAGATGTAAATGTGTGGCATGCTAGACTTGGCCACATTGGCTAGCAAAGAATGAACAGATTAGCGAAAGAAGGTTTTCTGGGAAACATAGAGAATGTAGATTTGCCAACCTGTGAATATTGTTTCATTGGAAAAACTGCGAGAAAATCATTTGGAAAATTAACTATAGCAGAATATCCATTACAATTAATTCATTCATATATCTATGGTCCAATGAATGCCAGAGCAAGACATGAAACATCCTATTTCATCACATTCATAGATGATTTCACACGTTTTAGTTATGTCTATTTGATTGCTCATAAATCTGAAGCATTAGAATATTTTAAAAATTTATGAATTTAACGGAAAGGCAAAATTTTTTGAATAAATTAAACATTGAATTTAAAAGGCATAATCATATTAGGGTGGCCAGAATCAGACTCACTCTGATACCATTTTGAAGGCGTTCTATGACGAAAATCCGGTAAAGCAGCGGAATAGTAGAAAATTAAAATTTTCCAATATCAAAATTTTTTCTCGGATCAATTAAATAAACTTATTTATTTAATTATCCAATTCTTAAATTCTGAAAAATTACACAAGAAATCATATTTCTTGGTAATTATCGAATTGCCATATAACTTTGCAAATTGATCATTTTAGTCCAAAAATTGTCAAATACAATTTTGGATGATTCTAAATCATTTCTAAAATATTTTTCAACACATAAAATACATCAAAATCAGATTTCACACAAAACCCCAATTTTAGTCCAATGTCGTGAGCCCCCCAAAATTTTCAATTAATTACAATTTGGTCCCTTTAGTTCAAAACATGCCAAGATCAAATCCAATCAACCTAAAATTTTACATGCATCATATTCATACCATAATACATCACATATATGAAAATCCCTAAATTTGGAGTGGGTTAAGAACCCTAATTTTTCAATTTCATCAAATTGTCCAATTTCACCAAATCTTTAAAATCCAACACTTTAATCCATTCAATACTTCACCAAACACGTCTCACTACTTTGAAATAACTCTAGAACAATTCTAGGTCACCAAGGAGTGGCTTACTAACTCTAGAATGGCAACTTGATTTTCAAAAATCAAAAGTAAGACTTTTAAACTATTTAAAGCTTACTTACATGCATCAATCTTTCATACAAGTTCTCAACCAAATAAACACAAACTATAAGAGTATGAAGAACATCAAAGCAACACAAAATGATGCTAAGTTTGTTAGAAACAATTTTCATGTTGAAGGTTTTGAAGAAATACTTACAAAAATCAAGTTTTTCCAAGTCTTTTCCTTTTTCCTTCAACATTTGCTCTCTACTTCTTTTGTGTTTTGTTTTAGTGTATATGAAACTTTTGAAACCCTAAAATTAAACAAAACAATATATACCTACAACATTTAGCTTGGCCGAAAATGTGATAGAAAGAAATATCTAGATATTTCAATTGTTTCATTTAATTTGCAACTTGTCAACTTGCATTTGTAATCATCAACACTTTAATGAAATTAAAACAAGTCAACAATTGCAACTAAAGTCATTTAAATAAATATCACAACTTTAAGATATTTATATTTTAATTAATTTAATCATTTAACAATTAAATAATTAAATAATTATTTAAATACAAATATATTAAATATATGTATTATATTTACTTTAAATATCAAATACATATATATATTTATGATATTAGTCAAATATCTCAATTTGACAAATAATTAATATGTATTTGATAAAATCTATCATTAAATGCAAATACACAAAAATTAGGAAATGACTATTGGGTCAATTCACATGTATTTTGCGTTTAACCTTTAAACGACTTATAAATAATCAATATTATTTATAAATGTTGCCCTAGTGCTCTACGAGTATATTTCATTAGTGAGACTCTCTAGATTCAGGCATATCCGTCACGAAATCCAATTTCGTGTCCATAATTACCCACCCGTAAATTATGACGACCACAGATAAACTCGATGAATCATACAGGTCAAGGTCATGGCATATGTATAATTCCTCCATCACAGTTATCTAGATATATGCGAGAGATATAGATGCAAACGTCAAATCTCTATAGGGACTATCCCGTCGACATCTCTATTAGCAATCTCAAAAAGAGAACACTCAGAACTAATTTCTAAAGTGTACCACAAGCCCATAGTTTTTATCTGATTGCTAATCATAAATGGACTACCTATGCTCTGTACACAGAACTGACGGATCCTATTGTTGGGGTTGGTGCTCAGAGCGCCAATTCCCGGTTGTATTTCTGTTAAATACTTCTGTAAAACATTATTATTATGAATAATATATGCAGTTTCTATAATATAATCTATCTTTCTATATGGTAAAGACGTAATGACCCGAGAATGATTAGTCATGATACAGTTGCAAAAGCGTCGCAACAGACATTGAGAAGTATCATGACGTTGTCATTCTCAGACAGTTCCTGGTCAAGGTTTACACTACTTAGTCAGTATAGTAAACCCGTTGAGACCGATACATGTCGTATACTGGAATATATGATTCCAATGGTTTCTCAATGAACCATTAGTCTTGGAGACTAGTATAGACGTGTAGGTGTTTATAGCGGATAAACACTGAACGACTCACCGAAGATTCTTAATGGATGGTACACCAGCGTCAATAAGAATCTTCTTGGGTTGAGTAGCACTTGTGATTCTTAGACTTGAGATTCCATTGTGGGCACATGAGATATCTTCTACACTTAGACGGCAGTCACGTCACCGATCTATTAAGATCAGACCTCCGCCTGTTCGTTGGGTGTAGACAGATCCTCAGGGTGTTCTATGTGTATCAAGATAGGATCCGTCAGTTCTGTGTATCAGAGCATAGGTAGTCCATATGATTAGCAATCAGATAAAACCATGGGCCCATGGTAAAGTTTAGAAGCTAGTTCTAAACATTCTTTTGAGATTGCTAATAGAATAGTCGACTGGATAATCCCGATAGAGATTTGACGTTTACATCTATATCTCTGGGATTTATCCGGATACCTGTGACAGAGGAATTATACATTTTCCATGACCTCGACCTGTATGGTTTAACGAGATTATCCGTGATCGTCATAATCTACGGGTGGATAGATTATGGACACAAAATTAGATTTCGTGACGGATATACCTGAATCTAGAGAGTCTCAATAATGAAACATACTCGTAGAGCACTAGAGCAACATTAATAAATAATATTGATTATTTATAAAGTCGTTTAAAGGTTAAACGCAATATACGTGCTGAAAGGACTAGATAGTCATTTGCCTAATTATTGTGTATTTACATTTAATACTTGATTAATTTAAATACACATTAATTAATAGTCAAAATGAGTTATTTGACTTTTATCCTAAATGAATATATGTTTTTAATATTTAATGTAAATATTATACATATATTTAATATATTTGTATTTGATTAATTAATTAATTAATTATTTAATTGTTAAATGATTAAATTAATTAAAATATAAATATCTTATGTTAGGATATTTGAAGTAAATGAAATTAGTTGCAATTGTTGACTTAAATAAATATCCATAAAGTGTTTTAGATATTTGTCAAGTTGATTAAATGACTTTGAAATGAATTTGAAATGAAAAATTTGGTATATACTTGTTACAAATTTCGGCCAAGGCTTAAATGCACAAGTATATATTGTTTTCATTTGCTTTTCATTTGGTTAACCTAATACATTTCACAAAACATAAATCTCCATTGAAGAAGCTAAAGGAACTTTGAGAAAAAGAAAGACAAAAATCAAAAGGCTTGGAAATTTAGTAAGTTTCTCAAACTTGCTATTAGTAAGGAATTTGTTCCTTAGGTTCTAGGCTTTAATATATGATATTCTGGGTTGTTTCTTTCTTTGTTCCTTGTGGTTTTTATTGATGGAAGTTTTGATGGAGGTGTAAAGCATGTATGATGAAGGAAGTGTATGACTATTGTAGTAATAAGCTTTCCTTTAAGGTTTTGGAAACCTTGTTGCTAATCTAGAGTTATTGACCCACTCTTAAATGACCTAGATTTGATCTTGAGTTGTTTCATTGTGTTGAGACTTGGATTGGATGGAAGAATGATGATTGAAGTAATTGATTTAGTGTATTTGGTCTAATTTGTCCAATTTGTGGAAATTGAAAAATTAGGGTTCATGACTAATTCCAAATTTAAGGGTTTTCATATATGTTGTGTATTTATGTGTGTATATGATGCATATAAAGTTTCATGTTGATTGGATATCATTTGGATGTGTCTTGAAGCATGAAAGTGCAAAATGCACAAAATGGAACCCAAATGGGGCTCTCGGCCTTGTGAGGGAAAATTGGGGATTTTGGTTGCTTTGGTGTTTTGATGTTTTGAACATCATAAGTTCATCTTAGAAATGATTTAGAATCATTCAAAATTGATTTGATCAATTTCGGACTAAAATAGACAAAAATACAAAGCAAGGGTATTTCGGTAAATTCACCTAAAATGTTTTATTGAATTTATTTTCATAATTTGATTATTGTAATGTTAAATAAATATGTTTATTTAATTAATCCGAGAAAAAGTTTTGAAATCTGAAAATAAGATTTTCACCGCTTCCGCTGCGTTACCGGATTCACCCCCTAAAAACCCCTACACCTATATCGACACACACATGACACCCTGAGGATCTATCCACACCCAACGAACATGCGGAGGTCTGATCTAAATAGATCGGTGACGTGACTGCCATACAAGTGTGGAGGATGTCTCATATGCCCACAGTGGTATCTCAAGTCGAAGAATCACAAATGCTACTCAACCCGAGAAGATTCTTACTGACGTTGGTGTACCATCCATTAAGAATCTTTGGTGAGTCGTTCAGCGTTTATCCGCTATAAACACCTACATGTCTATACGAGTCCCCAAGACTCATGGTTCATTGAGAAACCATTGGAATCATATATTCCAGTATACGACATGTACTGGTCTCAACATGTTTACTTTACTGACCAAGTAGTATAAACCTTGACCAGGAACTGTCTGAGAATGACAACGTCATGATACAACTCAATGTCAGTTGCGACGCTTTTGCAACAGTATCATGACTAATCATCATTAGGTCAATTACGTCTTTACCATATAAGAAGATATATTATATTATAGAAACTTCTCTTTTTATTCATAATAAAACGTTTTACATAAGTATTTTCAAGGAAATACAAACGGGAATTGGCGCTCTGAGCACCAACCCCAACAAAATCTCCCACTTGCTCTAGTGCCAATAACAATTGTATCTAATACCCATCGACTCCACGTGTTTATCAAACAACTTCGGAGGTATGGCCTTCATTTGTGGGTCTGCTACATTATCCTCAATTGGTTCCTTGCACACAACAATATCCCATCGCGACACAATCTCTCGAATGATGTGGTACTTGCGTTCCACATGCTTCGACTTCTGATGCGCCCTCGGTTCCTTTGCTTACGTAATGGCTATAGTATTATCACAGTATAACGGAATTACATTCTCGATACTTGGGACAACTCCCAATTCTGTGATAAAGTTCATAATCCATACAGCTTCCTTTGCAGCTTCAGAAGCTGTAATGTATTCCGCCTATGTGGTGGAATCTGCTGTTGATCCTTGTTTGGAATTTTTCCAGCAAACTGCACCTCCGTTAAGGGTAAAGACGAATCCAGATGTAGACTTTCTATCATCGGGATCTGATTGGAAGTCGGAATCCGTATACCCGTTAACTTGCAGTTCACTTCCTCCATAAATTATCAACTTATCCTTAGTACCTTGAAGATACTTCATGATATGTTTAATGGCCATCCAATGGTCATTTCCTGGATTGGACTGATATCTACTAGTTACGCTAACAACGAAACTGATATCAGGCCTAATACATAACATGGCATACATTATGCTACCCAAACACGAAGCATAAGGTTGGTTAGCCATTCTAACCTTCTCATCTTCTGTTTGTGGACTCATCTTTTTCGAAAGATGAATCCCATGTTTGAACGGTATGTTTGCTGTCTTACAGTTACCAAAATTATACTGTTCCAAGATCTTATCTATGTACCTTGATTGGGATAACCCAATCAGCTTTCTTTGTCTATCTCTATAGAGTTTTATCCCTAAAACATAGGAAGCTTCTCCCAGGTCCTTGATGGAGAAATTCTTACAGAGCTATGCTTTGACGTTTTGTAACATTCTTATATCATTCCCAATGATTAGGATGTCATCAACATAGAGGACTAAAAATACGACTATGCTCCCACTGGCCTTCTGATACACACAAGATTCTTCCGAATTCTTAAGAAAACCAGACGATCTAATAATCTCATCGAATCGAAGATTCCAACTTCGTGAAGCTTGTTTAAGTCTATAAATGGACTTCTTAAGCTTACATACCATATCCGAGTTTTCGCTGGACGCAAAACCTTCTGGTTGTTCCATATAGATTTCTTCATCAAGAAATCTATTCAGAAAAGCCGTTTTGACATCCATTTGCCAAATCTCGTAGTCATGATACGCAGCTATAGAAGGAAAAATCCTAATAGACTTAAGCATGGCTACTGGTGATAAGGTTTCATCGTAGTCGACGTCAGGTCGCTGCATGTAACCTTTTGCTACCAGTCAGGCCTTGTAAGTTTCAACCTTACCGTCAGGCCCGCGCTTCATTTTGTAAACCCATTTACAACCGATAGGATCAATTCCTTCGGGAAGCGGAACCAAGTCCCAAACTTGATTCTCATACATTGAGTCTAACTCGGATTTAATGGCACTTTTCCATTTCACGGAGTCGATGTCCAACATCGATTCTCTATAGGTAACAGGATCAGTCTCTTCAACTAAGAGAATATCTAGACTTTTTTCTTGTATCAAATACAAGCGTTCAAGAGGTCTAGATACCATTTGTGACCTACGGAGTGTGTGTGTTGAAGGTCCTTCATCTACTTGAACTTCAGGTTCCTCCGTTGGTTCATTGTTATCAGGTTGGACTTCATCAAGTTCAACATGTCTATGATTACCACCTTCTGACAAGAATTCTACTTCTAGAAATCTTGCGAAGCGAGCTACAAACACATTTCGATGCTCGGTATTATAGAACAGATATCCCCTCGTTTCCGAAGGATATCCAACAAACCTAAACTTTTACCCTCGAGGTGAAAGCTTATCTTGCTGAGTCACCCTAACATAGGCAGGACAACCCCAAACCTTAATATAACTAAGATTTGGTCTCCTACCGGTCTATATCTCATACGAAGTCGTAGGAACATCTTTTAAAGGAATCTTATTCAAAAGATGTGCATCTGTTAAAAGAGAGTAGCCCCATAAGTAATAGGGTAAATCTGTAAAACTCAACATCGATCGGACCATATCCAATAAAGTCTGATTTCTCCTCTCAGACACTCCATTGTGTTGTGGAGTACCTGGAGGAGTATATTGAGCGAGAATCCCATTCTCCTTCATATAATCCATGAACTCACTGCTCATATATTCGCCACCTCGATCAGATCGAAGGCATTTAATATATTGACCAGTCTGTTTTTCTACTTCATTTCGGAACTCTTTGAACTTTTCAAAGGTTTCCGATTTATGTCGCATCAAATAGACATAACCGTACCGTGACAGATCATCGGTAAAGGTAACGAAGTACGAATAACCACTGTAAGCAGTTTGACTTTGTGGACCACATACATCAGAATGTACGAGTTCCAGTAAGTTAGTGACACAGTGTCTAACACCTGAAAATGAGGCTTTGGTCATCTTACCCTGAATACACGATTCACAAGTTGGATAGGGTTGAATGGTGAGATCTGGTATCAAACCATTCCTAACCAATTGGGTAAGGCGTTTAACGCCTATCTGACCTAGCCGCATATGCCAAAGTTCAGTATTATTAACGACTTGTAAACTACGTTTATTAACTCCAGTATTTAAAATATCTTTAGAAGTTTGCAATGTATAATGATCATGCTGGTTTGGACAACAAAGGATCTGAATATTACGTTTATCATATAAATACAAAGAACAGTTCTTAATATTAATACGATAACCTTCTGTATCCAATACAAAAAGAGATATAATATTAGCTACACATCCTGGTACAAAATAACAGTCATATAACAAAAGTGTCCCTTTCGGCAAAGGGATCTCGCATACTCCCACTGCAACTGCATCCAGAGAGTTCCCACTCCCAAATCGCAATCGCAATTGCATACGTATATTCATCAGGTATACAACTCATTTGTCAATCACTCAATAGTGACTCATTGGTTGCCGGTCCTGGTCGTTTCTCATTGTGACAACTTGGGCACGTTCACAAGGAGACGTACCAAGGTTACACTCGTCAATGATAAACTCAAGCTATTTGCGTAACCCCTAACAGCTTGGGCACGTTCAGGATTCCGCTTTCGCTTGAATTTATCTAGTATCTAATATACATCCGACATAAATAATTTTCTATCGGCTACACCCTCACAGCAGAGGCACGATCTCGGATGTAGTCACGGAAAAATATTCATAAACCGTATTGACAAGATGGACCATGTAATATGCATCAAATACATAATTACTATTAAACCTTATTAATTAGGGATTTTACGCAAAAGATTCTTTTTAATTTATTTAATCGAATTAAATAATTACATGCATGTAACAAGTAAAGAATAAATTAAACATTGAATTTAAAAGGCATAATCATATTAGGGTGGTCAGAATCAGACTCGCTCTGATACCATTTTGAAGGGTTCTATGGCGGAAATCCGGTAACGCAGCAGAATAGTGGAAAATCAAAATTTTCCGATTTCAAAATTTTTTCTCGGATCAATTAAATAAACTTATTTATTTAATTATCCAATTCTTAAATTCTGAAAAATAACACAAGAAATCATATTTCTTGGTAATTACCGAATTGCCCCGTAACTTGCAAATTGATCATTTTAGTCTAAAAATTGTCAAATACAATTTTGGATGATTCTAAATCATTTCTAAAATATTTTTCAACACATCTAATACATCAAAATAAGATTTCACACAAAACCCCAATTTTTAGTCCAATGTTGTGAGCCCCCCAAAATTTTCAATTAATTGTAATTGGTCCCTTTAGTTCAAAACATGCCAAGATCAAATCCAATCAACCTAAAATTTTACATGCATAATATTCATACCATAATACATCACATATATGAAAATCCCCAAATTTGCAGTGGGTTAAGAACCCTAATTTTTCAATTTCATCAAATTGTCCAATTTCATCAAATTGTCCAATTTCACCAAATCTTTAAAATCTAACACTTTAATCCATTCAATACTTCACAAAACAAGCCTCACCCCTTTGAAATAACTATAGAAAAATTCTATGTCACCAAGGAGTGGCTTACTAACTCTAGAATGACAACTTGATTTTCAAAAATCAAAAGTAAGTCTTTTAAACCATTTAAAGCTTACTTACATGCATCAATCTTTCATACAAGTTCTCAACCAAATAAACACAAACTATAAGAGTAGAAATAACATCAAAGCAACACAAAATGATGCTAAGCTTGTTAGAAATAATTTTCATTTTGAAGGTTTTGAAGAAATACTTACAAAAATCAAGTTTTTCCAAGTCTTTTCCTTTTTCCTCAACCTTTGCTCTCTACTTCTTTTGTGTTTTGTTTTAGTGTATATGGAACTTATGAAACCCTAAAATTAAACAAAATAATATATACCTACAACATTTAGCTTGGCCGAAAATGTGATAGAAAGAAATATCTAGATATTTCAATTGTTTCATTTAATTTGCAACTTGTCAACTTGCATTTCAATCATCAACACTTTAATGAAATTAAAACAAGTCAACAACTGCAACTAACGTCATTTAAACAAATATCACAACTATAAGATATTTACATTTTAATTAATTTAATCATTTAACAATTAAATAATTAAATAATTATTTAAATACAAATATATTAAATATATGTATATGTTTACATTAAATATCAAATACATATATATATATTTATGATATTTGTCAAATATCTCATTTTGACAAATAATTAATGTGTATTTGATAAAATCTATCATTAAATGTAAATACACAAAAATTAAGAAATGACTATTGGGTCTCTTCACATGTATTTTGCGTTTAACCTTTAAACGACTTATAAATAATCAATATTATTTATAAATGTTGCCCTAGTGCTCTACGAGTATATTTCATTAGTGAGACTCTCTAGATTCATGCATATCCGTCACGAAATCCAATTTTGTGTCCATAATTTACCCACCCGTAAATTATGACGACCACGGATAAACTCGCTGAATCATACAGGTCGAGGTCATGGCATATGTATAATTCCTCCGTCACAGGTATCCGGATATATCCCAGAGATATAGATGCAAACATCAAATCTCTATAGGGACTATCCCGTCGACGTCTCTATTAACAATCTCAAAAAGAGAACACTTATAACTTATTTCTAAAGTGTACCACGAGCCCATGGTTTTTATCTGATTGCTAATCATAAATGGACTATATATGCTCTGTACACAGAACTGACGGATCCTATATCGACACACACATGACACTCTGAGGATCAATCCACACCCAACGAACAGGCGGAGGTCTGACTGCCATCTAAGTGTTGAGGATGTCTCATGTGCCCACAGTGGTAGCTCAAGTCGAAGAATCACAAATGCTACTAAACCCGAGAAGATTCTTACTGACGTTGGTGTACCATCCATTAAGAATCTTCGGTGAGTCATTAAGTGTTTATCCGTTATAAACACCTACACGTTTATACGAGTCCCCAAGACTCATGATTCATTGAGAAACCATTGGAATCATATATTCCAGTATATGACATGTACCGGTCTCAACAGGTTTACTTTACTGACCAAGTAGTGTAAACCTTGACCAGGAACTGTCTGAGAATGACAACGTCATGATACAACTCAATGTCAGTTGCGACGCTTTTGTAACAGTATCATGACTAATCATCCTAAGGTCAATTATGTCTTTACCATATAAGACGATATATTATATTATAGAAACTGCTCATTTTATTCATAATAAAACGTTTTACATAAGTATTTTCAAGGAAATACAAACGGGAATTGGCGCTCTGAGCACCAACCCCAACAATAATTTCATAAATATCTCTACCATTGGAGGATATTTTGGTAATTATAAAATATATAATAGTAGGTGTATTTGGCTTGATTTAATTGGATTAAATCAAAGTGGTAGACAATGAACTAATCAATTGGTTAAACTTTGTCTAGATTTAATTGGATTAAATCAAAGTGGTTGACAAAGGAGAGTAGTCACACCTAATTATACATATTTGGACAAATTGAATCACGCCCACCTAAAAATTGATTAAAACTTTAATTAATTAAAAATTACATAAGCTTCACTTATTTCTAAAGTGTACCACGAGCCCATGGTTTTTATTTGATTGCTAATCATAAATGGACTACCTATGCTCTGTACACAGAACTGACGGATCCTATATCGACACACACAGGACACCATGAGGATCTATCCACACCCAACGAACATGCGGAGGTCTGATCTAAATAGATCGGTGACGTGACTGCCATCTAAGTGTTGAGGATGTCTCATGTGCCCACAGTGGTAGCTCAAGTCGAAGAATCACAAATGCTATTCAACCCGAGAAGATTCTTACTGACGTTGGTGTACCATCCATTAAGAATCTTCGGTGAGTCATTCAGTGTTTATCCGTTATAAACACCTACACGTCTATACGAGTCCCCAAGACTCATGATTCATTGAGAAACCATTGGAATCATATATTCCAGTATACAACATGTACCAGTCTCAACAGGTTTACTTTACTGACCAAGTAGTGTAAACCTTGACCTGGAACTGTCTGAAATGACAACGTCATGATACAACTCAATGTCAGTTGTGACGCTTTTGCAACAGTATCATGACTAATCATCCTAAGGTCAATTATGTCTTTACCATATAAGACGATATATTATATTATAGAAACTGCTCATTTTATTCATAATAAAACGTTTTACATAAGTATTTTCAAGGAAATACAAACGGGAATTGGCGCTCTGAACACCAACCCCAATAATAATTTCATAAATATCTCTCCCATTAGAGGATATTTTGGTAATTATAAAATATATAATAATAGGTGTATTTGGCTTGATTTAATTGGATTAAATCAAAGTGGTAGACAATGAACTAATCAATTGGTTAAACTTTGTCTAGATTTAATTGGATTAAATCAAAGTGGTAGACAAAGGAGAGTAGTCACACCTAATTATACATATTTGGACAAATTGAATCACGCCCACCTAAAAATTGATTAAAATTTTAATTAATTAAAAATTACATAAGCTTGACTATAGAAGGCAAGCTTGAGCAAGTTTTTAAGCAAACAAGTATTAAAGCAAAACATAAGAAAAATTATCTTAAAGAATTGTTTAGAGAAGCTTTGGAAGTTCTCTATATTTTTTAACAAGGAGAAGAAGATTAGATCTTTGGTTCAAGTTTACTGGGTAAGTTTGATCTATTTAATAAGTTATGTTTTTATATTTGATACATAATAATATAGCTTAAAGTTGAAATTAGGCTAATAAATTTGGGTATGGATGCTTTGGAAACATAAAGACAATATGCTTGTAATTGGGTCAAATATGTTCATGATGGACATGAAATATAAGATTGGAGTTTGGAACTCTAGATGAAAGCTTGGAGTTATGGCTACCATTCTAGAATCACTTGACCACCTTTGAGTGACCTAGAATTGTTCATCAGTCACTTTATTGTGGGATTCTAATTTGGGTTAAATACCCTAAGTATTAGCTCTTATTCCAGCTCTCTGGAATGAGAGTTGATACTTGAAGAAAAATTTATAAAAATATATATGTGTGTGCGCGCTGGGCGCTACAGTGCTAGAGCACACAGTGTGCGCATGTTACGCGCGCACTGAAACTTTTTTCTGTCCATTTTTGAATTTCCAGACTCCAATTCAGCCTCGGGTTTTTTCTATTCACTCATAATCGAATATAATATTCCATATGCACTTGCTAGTACATCTGAGAATTCATATTTTAAAATACACACATGCTTGATATCTATGGGTTAGACCCACTTTCGCTGCTCGGGGCACCGATCCGACTCTATGAGTTTCATAACCCCCCAACATTGATGATAAAGAAAGATGACATGTCCCCATGGCGGCAACTGAGACTAACTCTCCATTCCCATCATTTAGGACCACTTCTCATTCCTTGAGTAGCCGCATACTCTTTAAAAAATGCGAGGACATACAAATATAAGAGGTAACAACAGAATTGGAAATCCATGAATGAGAATTGAAACTAATGCTTAGATTAATTTCTATGACATGAGTGAGGAAATGCCATTAACTGGTTTTTTCAGGCTTGCTAAGTAAAGATAACAGTTTCTTTTCCAATGTCCTTTCTTCTTGCAATGAAAGCACTAAATTTCTTGTCATTTCCTTTCTTTTAAGTGACACCTCCAAAAGGCCTGTGTTTCTTAGGGGCTTATTTTTTGCCCTTTCCCTTCTTGCCCTTGCGGGGTTGAGAAATAGCAAGAACGATCCCCTTTCCATTACCAATTTTCACCATAGTCTTCTCATAAGTCTTTAAAAAGCCACGAAGCTCAGCAAGTGACATAGTTTACTTGATCAACTTATTCATGGTGAAGTTGGTAACCAATCCCTTGACATCTGAAGTAAGGGATTATAGGATCAAATCAAATTTTGCTTTAAAGGTCGGTCCTAGATCAAAAACATCAAATTGTTCAATCAAATTGATCATCTTAAGTACATGATCTGAGACGATAGTTCCCTCTTTCATTTCTATATTGATTAGCTTACTAATGACATCATATCTTAAA